>JAPVXF010000026.1:0-275000 GCA_030064385.1 Melaleuca quinquenervia | reverse complement strand
TCTTCTTGGACCAATCTAAGCGAGTTCGTCTGCTTTTGGACCAATCTAAAGGAGTTCGTCTCCTCTTGGTAAAATCAAAGGGAGTTCGTCCGTCTTGGTCCAATCTAATGGTGTTCATCTCCTCCTGGACCAACTTAAGGGAGTTTGTTTTCTCTTGGACCAATCTAAAGAAGTTCGTCTCCTCTTGGTCCAATCAAAGGGAGTTCATCCTATTGGTCCAATCTATGGTATTTCGTCCCCTCTTAGACCAATCCAAATGACTTCGTCACCCGTTGGTCAAATATAAGGTAGTTCGTCCACTTGCTCAAGTCTAAGGGAGTTCGTCTTCTATTGGACCAATCTAAAGGAGTTCATCCTCTTGGTCCAATCTTTGGGGAATTTCTCTTCTCTTGGACCAATCTAAGGGAGTTCGTCTCCAGTTGGTCCAATTTAATGGAGTTCATCCCCTCTTGGACCAATCTAAAGGAGTTCGTCTCCTCTTGGTCAAATCAAAGGGAGTTCGTCCGTCTTGGTCCAATCTAATGGTGTTCATCTCCTCCTGGACCAATTTAAGGGAGTTCGTTTTCTCTTGGACCAATCTAAAGGAGTTCGTCTCCTCTTGGTCCAATCAAAGGAAGTTCATCCTATTGGTCTAATCTAAGGGAGTTCATCTCCTTTTGGACTAATTTAAAGGTTTTCGTCTCCTCTTGGTCAAATTAATGGGAGTTCATCCATCTTGGTCCAGTCTAACGGAGTTCGTCTTCTTGGTCCAATCTAAGGGAGTTCGTCTTCTCTTGGACCTATCCAAAGGTGTTCCTCTCCTCTTCATCGAATCTAGGGGAGTTCGTCCTCTTGGTCCAATCTAGGGGAGTTCGCCTCCTCTTGGACCAATCTAAGGGAGTTCGTCTCCTCTTGGTCCAATCCAAGGGAGTTCATCCCCTCTTAGACCAATCCAAAGGACTTCGTCACCTCTTGGCCAAATCTAAGGTAGTTCGTCCTAAGCGAGTTCATCCTCTTGGTCCAATCTAAGGGAGTTCGTCTCATCTTGGTCCAATCTAAAGAAGTTCGTCTTCTCTTGGACTTATCTAAAGGAGTTCGTCTCCTCTTGGTTCAATCAAAGGAAGTTCGTCATATTAGTCTAATCTAAGGGAGTTCGTCTCCTTTTGGACCAATTTAAAGGAGTTCGTCTCCTCTTGGTCAAATCAAAGGGAGTTCATTCGTCCTGGTCCAGTCTAACGGTGTTTGTCTTCTTGGTCCAATCGAAGGGAGTTCGTCTTCTCTTGGACCTATCCAAAAGTGTTCGTCTCCTCTTGGTCCAATCTTGGGGAGTTCGCCCTCTTGGTCCTATCTAGGGGAGTTCATCTCCTCTTGGACCAATCTAAGGGAGTTCGTCTCCACCTGGTCCAATCCAAGGGAGTTCGTCCCCTCTTGGACCTATCCAAAGGTATTCGTCTCCTCTTGGTCCAATCTAGGGGTGTTCGTCCTCTTGGTCCTATCTAGGGGAGTTCGTCTCTTCTTGGACCAATCTAAGGGTGTTCGTCTCCTCTTGGACCAATCTAAAGGAGTTCTTCTCCTCTTGGTCCAATCGAAGGGAGTTCGTCCTATTGGTCAAATCTACAAGATTTCGTCTTCTATTGGACCAATCTAAGGGAGTTCGTCTCTTCTTGGACAAATCTATGGGAGTTCGTCTCCTCTTTGACCAATCTAAAGGAGTTCGTCTCCTCTTGGTCAAATCAAACGGAGTTCGTCCGTCTTGGTCCAATCTAATGGTGTTCGTCTCCTCCTGGACCAATCTAAAGGAGTTCGTCTTCTCTTGGACCAATGTAAAGGAGTTCGTCTCATCTTGGTCCAATCTCAGGGAGTTCATCCTGTTGGTCCAATCTAGGGGAGTACATCCTGTTGGTCCAATCTAGGGGAGTTCGTCTCATTTTGGTCCAATCTAAAGAAGATTGTCTTCTCTTGGACTAATCTAAAGGAGTTTGTCTCCTCTTGGTCCAATCAAAGGAAGTTCGTCCTATTGGTATTGGTCTAATCTAAGAGAGTTCGTCTCCTTTTGGACCAATCTAAAGGAGTTCATCTCCTCTTGGTCAAATCGAAGGGAGTTCGTCTGTCTTGGTCCAATCTGATGGTGTTCGTCTCCTCCTGGACCAATCTAAGGGAATTCGTCTTCTATTGGACCCATCTAAAGGAGTTCCTCTCCCGTTCGTCCAATCTAAGGGAGTTCATCCTCTTGGTCCAATCTAGCAGAGTTCGTCTAATCTTGGTCCAATCTAAAGAAGTTTGTCGTCTCTTGGACTAATCTAAACGAGTTCGACTCCTCTTGGTCAAATCTAAGAGAGTTCATCCGTCTTGGTCCAGTCTAACGGAGTTCGTCTTCTTGGTCCAATCGAAGGGAGTTCGTCTTCTCTTGGACCTATCCAAAGGTGTTCGTCTCCTCTTGGTCCAATCTAGGGGAGTTCGCCCTCTTGGTCCTATCTAGGGGAGTTCATCTCCTCTTGGACTAATCTAAGGGAGTTCGTCCCCTCTTGGACCTATCCAAAGGTGTTCGTCTCCTCTTGGTCCAATCTAGGGGAGTTCGTCCTCTTGGTCCTTTCTAGGGGAGTTCGTCTCTTCTTGGACCAATCTAAGGGTGTTCGTCTCTTCTTGGACCAATCTAAAAGAGTTCGTCCCCTCTTGGTCCGATCGAAGGAAGTTCGTCCTATTGGTCAAATCTACAAGATTTCGTCTTCTATTGGACCAATCTAAGGGAGTTCGTCTCTTCTTGGACCAATCTATGGGAGTTCGTCTCCTCTTTGAGCAATCTAAAGGAGTTCGTCTCCTCCTGGTCAAATGAAACGGAGTTCGTCCGTCTTGGTCCAATCTAATGGTGCTCGTCTCCTCCTGGACCAATCTAAAGGAATTCATCTTCTCTTGGACCAATCTAAAGGAGTTCGTCTCATCTTGGTCCAATCTAAGGGAGTTCATCCTGTTGGTCCAATCTAGGGGAGTTCGTCTCATCTTCGTCTAATCTAAAGAAGCTCGTCTTCTCTTGGACTAATATAAAGGAGTTCGTCTCCTCTTGGTCCAATTGAAGGGAGTTTGTCCTATTGGTCAAATGTACAGGATTTCGTCTCCTCATGGACCAATCTAAGGGAGTTCGTCTCTTCTTGGACAAATCTGTGGGAGTTCGTCTCCTCTTTGACCAATCTAAAGGAGTTCGTCTCCTCTTGGTCAAATCAAACGGAGTTCGTCCGTCTTGGTCCAATCTAATGGTGTTCGTCTCCTCCTGGACCAATCTAAAGGAGTTCGTCTTCTCTTGGACCAATGTAAAGGAGTTCGTCTCATCTTGGTCCAATCTCAGGGAGTTCATCCTGTTGGTCCAATCTAGGGGAGTACATCCTGTTGGTCCAATCTAGGGGAGTTCGTCTCATTTTGGTCCAATCTAAAGAAGATTGTCTTCTCTTGGACTAATCTAAAGGAGTTTGTCTCCTCTTGGTCCAATCAAAGGAAGTTCGTCCTATTGGTATTGGTCTAATCTAAGAGAGTTCGTCTCCTTTTGGACCAATCTAAAGGAGTTCATCTCCTCTTGGTCAAATCGAAGGGAGTTCGTCTGTCTTGGTCCAATCTGATGGTGTTCGTCTCCTCCTGGACCAATCTAAGGGAATTCGTCTTCTATTGGACCCATCTAAAGGAGTTCCTCTCCCGTTCGTCCAATCTAAGGGAGTTCATCCTCTTGGTCCAATCTAGCAGAGTTCGTCTAATCTTGGTCCAATCTAAAGAAGTTTGTCGTCTCTTGGACTAATCTAAACGAGTTCGACTCCTCTTGGTCAAATCTAAGAGAGTTCATCCGTCTTGGTCCAGTCTAACGGAGTTCGTCTTCTTGGTCCAATCGAAGGGAGTTCGTCTTCTCTTGGACCTATCCAAAGGTGTTCGTCTCCTCTTGGTCCAATCTAGGGGAGTTCGCCCTCTTGGTCCTATCTAGGGGAGTTCATCTCCTCTTGGACTAATCTAAGGGAGTTCGTCTGCTCCTGGTCCAATCCAAGGGAGTTCGTCCCCTCTTGGACCTATCCAAAGGTGTTCGTCTCCTCTTGGTCCAATCTAGGGGAGTTCGTCCTCTTGGTCCTTTCTAGGGGAGTTCGTCTCTTCTTGGACCAATCTAAGGGTGTTCGTCTTTTCTTGGACCAATCTAAAAGAGTTCGTCCCCTCTTGGTCCGATCGAAGGAAGTTCGTCCTATTGGTCAAATCTACAAGATTTCGTCTTCTATTGGACCAATCTAAGGGAGTTCGTCTCTTCTTGGACCAATCTATGGGAGTTCGTCTCCTCTTTGAGCAATCTAAAGGAGTTCGTCTCCTCCTGGTCAAATGAAACGGAGTTCGTCCGTCTTGGTCCAATCTAATGGTGTTCGTCTCCTCCTGGACCATTCTAAAGGAATTCATCTTCTCTTGGACCAATCTAAAGGAGTTCGTCTCATCTTGGTCCAATCTAAGGGAGTTCATCCTGTTGGTCCAATCTAGGGGAGTTCGTCTCATCTTCGTCTAATCTAAAGAAGCTCGTCTTCTCTTGGACTAATATAAAGGAGTTCGTCTCCTCTTGGTCCAATCAAAGGAAGTTCGTCCTATTGGTATTGGTCTAATCTAAGAGAGTTCGTCTCCTTTTGGACCAATCTAAAGGAGTTCATCTCGTCTTGGTCAAATCAAAGGGAGTCCGTCCGTCTTGGTCCAATCTGTTGGTGTTTATATCCCCTTGGACCAATCTAGGGAGTTCGTTTTCTCTTGGACCAATCAAAAGGAGTTCGTCACCTCTTGGTCCAATCAAAGGGAGTTCGTCCTATTGGTCTAATCTAAAGGTGTTCGTCTTCTTTTGGACCAATCTAAAGGAGTTCGTCTCATCTTGGTCCAATCTAAGGTAGTTCATCCTGTTGGTCCAATCTAGGGGAGTTCGTCTCATCTTGGTCCAATCTAAAGAAGCTCGTCCTCTCTTGGACTAATCTGAAGGAGTTCGTCTCCTCTTGGTTCAATCAAAGGAAGTTCGTCCTATTGGTCTAATCTAAGAGAGTTCGTCTCCTTTTGGACCAATCTAAAGGAGTTCGTCTCCTCTTGGTCAAATCAAAGGGAGTTTATCCGTCTTGGTCCAGTCTAACGGAGTTCGTCTTCTTGGTCCAATGGAAGGGACTTCGTCTTCTCTTGGACCTATCCAAAGGTGTTCGTCTCCTCTTGGTACAATCTAGGGGAGTTCGTCCTCTTGGTCCTATCTAGGGGAGTTCGTCCCCTCTTGGACCAATCTAAGGGAGTTCGTCTCCTCTTGGTGTAACCTAAGGGAGTTCGACCTCTTGGTCCAATCTAAAGAAGTTCATCCTCTCTTGGACCAATCTAAAGGAGTTCGTCTCCTCTTGGTCCAATCGACGGGAGTTCGTCCAATTGGTCAAATCTATAGGATTTCGTCTCCTCTTAGACCAATCTAAGGGAGTTCGTCTCTTCTTTGACCAATCTATTGCAGTTCGTCTCCTATTGGTCAAATGAAACGGAGTTCGTCCGTCTTGGTCCAATCTAAGGGAGTTCGTCTCCTCCTGGACCAATCTAAAGGAGTTCGTCTTCTCTTGGACCAATCTAAAGGAGTTTATCTCATCAAAGGGAGTTCGTCCTATTGGTCTAATCTAAGGGAGTTCGTCTCCTTTTGGACCAATCTAAAGGCGTTCGTCTCCTCTTGGTCAAATCAAAGGGAGCTCATCCGTCTTGGTCCATTCTAACGGAGTTCATCTTCTTGGTCCAATCTAAGGGACTATCCAAAGGGGTTCCTCTCCTCATCCTCCAATCTAGGAGAGTTCGTCTCCTCTTGGACCAATATAAGGGAGTTCGTCTCCTCTTGGTCCAATCCAAGGGAGTTCGTCCCCTCTTAGTCCAATCCAAAGGAATTCGTCACCTCTTGGTCAAATCTAAGGTAGTTCGTCGTCTTGGTCAAGTCTAAGGGAGTTCATCTTCTATTGGACCAATCTAAAGGAGTTCATCCTCTTTGTCCAATCTAACGGAATTCCTCTCCTCTTGGACCAATCTAAGGGAGTATGTCCCCACTTGGTCCAATCTAAGGGAGTTCGTCCCCTCTTGGACCAATCTAACGGAGTTCGTCTCCTCTTGGTCTAATCTAAGGGAGTCCGTCCTCTTGGTCCAATCTAAAGAAGTTCGTCCTCTCTTGGGCCAATCTAAAGGAGTTCGTCTCCTCTTAGTCTAATCGAAGGGAGTTCGTCCAATGGGTCAAATCTACGGGATTTCGACTCCTCTTGGACCAATCTAAGGGAGTTCATCTCCTTTTGGACCAATCTATGGGAGTTCGTCTCATCTTTGACCAATCTAAAGGAGTTCGTCCCCTCTTGGTCAAATCAAACGGAGTTCGTCCGTCTTGGTCCAATCTAATGGTGTTCGTCTCCTCCTGGACCAATCAAAAGGAGTTCGTCTTCTCTTGGACAAATGTAAAGGAGTTCGTCTCATCTTGGTCCAATCTAAGGGAGATCATCCTCTTGGTCCAATCTAGGCGAGGTCGTCTCATCTTGGTCCAATCTAAAGAAGTTCGTCTTCTCTTGGCCTAATCTAAAGGAGTTCGTCTTCTCTTGGTCCAATCAAAGGAAGTTCGTCATGGTCTAATCTAAGGGAGTTCGTCTCCTTTTGAACCAATCTAAAGGAGTTCTTCTCCTCTTCGTTAAATCAAAGGGAGTTCATCCGTCTTGGTCCAGTCTAACGGAGTTCGTCTTCTTGGTCCAATCGAAGGGAGTTCATCTTCTCTTGGACCTATCCAAAGGTGTTCGTCTCCTCATGGTCTAGTCTAGGGGAGTTCGTGTCCTCTTGGACCAATCTAAGGGTGTTCGTCTCCTCTTGGACCAATCTAAAGGAGTTCTTCTCCTCTTGGTCCAATCGAAGGGAGTTCGTCCTATTGGTCAAATCTACAAGATTTCGTCTTCTATTGGACCAACCTAAGGGAGTTTGTCTCTTCTTTGACAAATCTATGGGAGTTCATCTCCTCTTTGACCAATCTAAAGGAGTTCGTCTCCTCTGTGTCAAATCAAACGGAGTTCGTCCGTCTTGGTCCAATCTAATGGTGTTCGTCTCCTCCTGGACCAATCTAAAGGAGTTCGACTTTTCTTGGACCAATCTAAAGGAGTTCGTCTCATTTTGGTCCAATCTAAGGGAGTTCATCCTGTTGGTCCAATCTAGGGGAGTACATCCTGTTGGTCCAATCTAGGGGAGTTCGTCTCATCTTGGTCCAATCTAAAGAAGATTGTCTTCTCTTGGACTAATCTAAAGGAGTTTGTCTCCTCTTGGTCCAATCAAAGGAAGTTCGTCCTATTGGTATTGGTCTAATCTAAGAGAGTTCGTCTCCTTTTGGACCAATCTAAAGGAGTTCATCTCCTCTTGGTCAAATCAAAGGGAGTTCCTCTGTCTTGGTCCAATCTGATGGTGTTCGTCTCCTCCTGGACCAATCTAAAGGAGTTCGTCTTCTCTTGGACCAATGTAAAGGAGTTCGTCTCATCTTGGTCTAATCTCAGGGAGTTCATCCTGTTGGTCCAATCTAGGGGAGTACATCCTGTTGGTCCAATCTAGGGGAGTTCGTCTCATTTTGGTCCAATCTAAAGAAGATTGTCTTCTCTTGGACTAATCTAAAGGAGTTTGTCTCCACTTGGTCCAATCAAAGGAAGTTCGTCCTATTGGTATTGGTCTAATCTAAGAGAGTCCGTCTCCTTTTGGACCAATCTAAAGGAGTTCATCTCCTCTTGGTCAAATCGAAGGGAGTTCGTCTGTCTTGGTCCAATCTGATGGTGTTTGTCTCCTCCTGGACCAATCTAAGGGAGTTCGTCTTCTCTTGGACCCATCTAAAGGAGTTCCTCTCCCCTTGGTCCAATCTAAGGGAGTTCATCCTCTTGGTCCAATCTAGCGGAGTTCGTCTGATCTTGGTCCAATCTAAAGCAGTTTGTCGTCTCTTGGACTAATCTAAACGAGTTCGACTCCTCTTGGTCAAATCTAAGAGAGTTCATCCGTCTTGGTCCAGTCTAACGGAATTCGTCTTCTTGGTCCAATCGAAGGGAGTTCGTCTTCTCTTGGACCTATCCAAAGGTGTTCGTCTCCTCTTGGTCCAATCTAAGGGAGTTCGCCCTCCTGGTCCTATCTAGGGGAGTTCATCTCCTCTTGGACCAATCTAAGGGAATTTGTCTCCTCCTGGTCCAATCCAAGGGAGTTCGTCCCCTCTTGGACCTATCCAAAGGTGTTCCTCTCCTCTTGGTCCAATCTAGGGGAGTTCGTCCTCTTGGTCCTATCTAGGGGAGTTCGTCTCTTCTTGGACCAATCTAAGGGTGTTCGTCTCCTCTTGGACCAATCTAAAAGAGTTCGTCTCCTCTTGGTCCAATCGAAGGGAGTTCGTCCTATTGGTCAAATCTACAAGATTTCATCTTCTATTGGACCAATCTAAGGTAGTTCGTCTCTTCTTGGACCAATCTATGGGAGTTCGTCTCCTCTTTGACCAATCTAAAGGAGTTCATCTCCTCTTGGTCAAATGAAATGGAGTTCGTCCATCTTGGTCCAATCTAAAGGTGTTCGTCTCCTCCTGAACCAATTTAAAGGAGTTCATCTTCTCTTGGAACAATCTAAAGGAGTTCGTCTCATCTTGGTCCAATCTAAGGGAGTTCATCCTGTTGGTCCAATCTTGGGGAGTTCGTCTCATCTTCGTCTAATCTAAAGAAGCTTGTCTTCTCTTGGACTAATCTAAAGGTGTTCGTCTCCTCTTGGTCCAATCAAAGGAAGTTCGTCCTATTGGTATTTATCTAATCTAAGAGAGTTCGTCTCCTTTTGGACCAATCTAAAGGAGTTCATCTCCTCTTGGTCAAATCAAAGGGAGTTTATCCGTCTTGGTCCAGTCTAACGGAGTTCGTCTTCTTGGTCCAATGGAAGGGAGTTCGTCTTCTCTTGGACCTATCCAAAGGTGTTCGTCTCCTCTTGGTCCAATCCAGGGGAGTTCGTCCTCTTGGTCCTATCTAGGGGAGTTCGTTTCCTCTTGGACCAATCTAAGGGAGTTCGTCCCCTCATGGACCAATCTAACGGAGTTCGTCTCCTCTTGGTGTAACCTAAGGGAGTTCGACCTCTTGGTCCAATCTAAAGAAGTTCATCCTCTCTTGGACCAATCTAAAGGAGTTCGTCTCCTCTTGGTCCAATCGACGGGAGTTCGTCCAATTGGTCAAATCTATAGGATTTCGTCTCCTCTTGGACCAATCTAAGGGTGTTCGTCTCTTCTTTGACCAATCTATTGCAGTTCGTCTCCTCTTGGTCAAATGAAACGGAGTTCGTCCGTCTTGGTACAATCTAATGGTGTTCGTCTCCTCCTGGACCAATCTAAAGGAGTTCGTCTTCTCTTGGACCAATCTAAAGGAGTTTGTCTCATCAAAGGGAGTTCGTACTGTTGGTCTAATCTAAGGGAGTTCGTCTCCTTTTGGACCAATCTAAAGGAGTTTGTCTCCTCTTGGTCAAATCAAAGGGAGCTCATCCGTCTTGGTCCAGTCTAACGGAGTTCGTCTTCTTGGTCCAATCTAAGGGAGTTCGTCTACTCTAGGACCTATCCAAAGGGGTTCCTCTCCTATCCTCCAATCTAGGGGAGTTCGTCTCCTCTTGGACCAATATAAGGGAGTTCGTCTCATCTTGGTCCAATCCAAGGGAGTTCGTCCCCTCTTAGACCAATCCAAAGGAATTCGTCACCTCTTGGTCAAATCTAAGGTAGTTCGTCGTCTTGGTCAAGTCTAAGGGAGTTCATCTTCTATTGGACCAATCTAAAGGAGTTCATCCTCTTTTTCCAATCTAACGGAATTCCTCTCCTCTTGGACCAATCTAAGGGAGTACGTCCCCACTTGGTCCAATCTAAGGGAGTTCGTCCCCTCTTGGACCAATCTAACGGAGTTCGTCTCCACTTGGTCTAATCTAAGGGAGTCCGTCCTCTTGGTCCAATCTAAAGAAGTTCGTCCTCGCTTGGACCAATCTAAAGGAGTTCGTCTGCCCTTGGTCCAGTCGAAGGGAGTTCGTCCAATGGTTCAAATCTACAGGATTTCGACTCCTCTTGGACCAATCTAAGGGAGTTCATCTCCTTTTCGACCATTCTATGGGAATTCCTCTCATCTTTGACCAATCTAAAGGAGTTCGTCCCCTCTTGGTCAAATCAAACGGAGTTCGTCCGTCTTGGTCCAATCTAATGGAGTTCGTCTCCTCCTGGACCAATTTAAAGGAGTTCGTCTTCTCTTGGACAAATGTAAAGGAGTTCATCTCATCATGGTCCAATCTAAGGGAGTTCATCCTCTTGGTCCAATCTAGGGGAGGTCGTCTCATCTTGGTCCAATCTAAAGAAGTTCATCTTCTCTTGGCCTAATCTAAAGGAATTCGTCTCCTCTTGGCCCAATCAAAGGAAGTTCGTCTTGGTCTAATCTAAGGGAGTTCGTCTCCTTTTGAACCAATCTAAAGGAGTTCGTCTCTTCTTGGACCCATCAAAGGGAGTTCGTCTCTTCTTGGACCAATCTATGGGAGTTCGTCTCTTCTTGGTCAAAGCAAACGTAGTTCGTCCTCTTGGTCCAATCTAGGGGAGTTCGTCTTCTTGGTCCTATCTTGGGGAGTTCGTCTCCTCTTGGGCCAATCTAAGGGAGTTCGTCTCCTCTTGGTCAAATCCAAGGGAGTTCGTCCCCTCTTGTACCAATCCAAAGGACTTCGTCACCTCTTGGTCAAATCTAAGGTAGTTCGTCCTTTTGGTCAAGTCTAAGGGAGTTCGTCTTCTATTGGACCAATCTAAAGGAGTTCGTCTTCTTGGTCCAATCTAGGCTAATTCGTCTCCTCTTGGACCAATCTAACGGAGTTCGTCTCCTCCTGGTCCAATCCATGGGTGTTCGTCCCGTCTTGGACCTATCGAAAGGTGTTCGTCTCCTCTTGATCCAATCTAGGGGAGTTCATCCTCTTGGTCCTATCTAGGGGAGTTCGTCTCTTCTTGGACCAATCCAAGGGAGTTCGTCTCCTCTTGGTTCAATCTAGGCTAATTCGTCTCCTCTTCGTCAAATCAAAGGGAGTTCGTCCTTCTTGGTCCAATCTAATGGTGTTCATCTCGTCCAGGACCAATCTAAAGGAGTTCGTCTTCTCTTGGACCAATCTGAAGGAGTTCGTCTCATCTTGGTCCAATCTAAGGGAGTTCATCCTCTTGGTCCAATCTAGGGGAGTTCGTCTCATCTTGCTCCAAT
This sequence comes from Melaleuca quinquenervia, assembly GCA_030064385.1. Classification (NCBI taxonomy): domain Eukaryota; kingdom Viridiplantae; phylum Streptophyta; class Magnoliopsida; order Myrtales; family Myrtaceae; genus Melaleuca; species Melaleuca quinquenervia. The sequence continues at coordinate 263,799 of JAPVXF010000026.1, read as the reverse complement.
CTAGGGGAGTTCGTCTCCTCTTGGTTCAATAAAGGAAGTTCGTCATATTGGTCTAATCTAAGGAAGTTCGTCTCCTTTTGGACCAATCTAAAGGACTTCGTCTCCTCTTGGTCAAATCTTTGGGAGTTCATCCGTCTTGGTCCAGTCTAACGGAGTTCGTCTTCTTGGTCCAATCGAAGGGAGTTCGTCTTCTCTTGGACCTATCCAAAGGTGTTCGTCTCCTCTTGGTCCAATTTAGGGGAGTTCGTGCTGTTGGTCCTATCTAGGGGAGTTCGTCTCCTCTTGGAGAAATCTAAGGGAATTCGTCTCCTCCTGGTCCAATCGAAGGGAGTTCGTCCCCTCTTGGACCTATCCTAAGGTGTTCGTCTTCTCTTGGTCCAATCTAGGGGAGTTCGTCCTCTTGGTCCTATCTAGGGGAGTTCGTCTCTTCTTGGACCAATCTAAGGGTGTTCGTCTCCTCTTGGACAAATTTCAGGGAGTTCATCCCCTCTTGGACAAAATAAACGGTGTTCTTCTCCTCTTGGTCTAATCTAAGGGAGTTCGTCCTCTTGGTCCAATGTAAAGAAGTTCGTCCTGTCTTGGACCATTCTAAAGGAGCTCATCTCCTCTTGGTCCAATCGAAGGAGTTAGTCCTATTGGTCAAATCTACTGGATTTCGTCTCCTCTTGGACCAATCTAAGGGAGTTCGTCTCTTCTTGGACCAATCTATGGGAGTTCGTCTACTCTTAGACCAATCTAAAGGAGTTCGTCTCCTCTTGGTCCAATCTTGGGGAGTTCGTCGTCTTGGTCCTATCAAGGGGAGTTCGTCTCTTCTTGGACCAATCTAAGGGAGTTCGTCACCACTTGGTCCAATCTAAGGGAGTTCGTATCTTCTTGGTCTAATCTAAGGGAGTTCGTTCCTCTTGGTCCAATCTAAAGAAGTTCATCCACTCTTGGACCAATGAAAAGGTTTTCGTCTCGTCCTGGTCCTATCGAAGGAAGTTCGTCCAATTGGTCAAATCAACAGGATTTCGTCTCCTCTTGGACCAATCTAAGGGAGTTCATCTCTTCTTGGACCAATCTATGGGAGTTCGTCTCCTCTTTGACCAATCTAAAGGAGTTCATCTCCTCTTGGTCAAATCCAACGGAGTACGTCCGTCTTGGTCCAATCTAATGGTGTTCGTCTCCTCCTGGACCAATCTTAGGGAGTTCGTCTTCTCTTGTACCAATCTAAAGGAGTTCGTCTCCTTTTGGTCCAATCAATGGGAGTTCGTCCTATTGGTCCAATCTAAGGGAATTCGTCTCTTCTTGGACCAATCTATGGGAGTTCGTCTCTTCTTCGTCAAATCAACCGTAGTTCGTCCTCTTGGTCCAATCTAGGGGAGTTCGTCCTCTTAGTCCTATCTAGGGGAATTCGTCTCCTCTTGGACCAATCTAATGGAGTTCGTCTCCTCTTGGTCCAATCCAAAGGAGTTCGTCCCCTCTTGGAACAATCCAAAGGACTTCGTCACCTCTTGGTCAAATCTAAGGTAGTTCGTCCTTTTGGTCAAGTCTAAGGGAGTTCGTCTTCTATTGGACCAATCTAAAGGAGTTCGTCCTCTTGGTCCAATCTAGGGGAATTCGTCTCCTCTTGGCCCAAGCTATGGGAGTGCGTCTCCTCCTGGTCCAATCCAAGGGAGTTCGTCCCGTCTTGGACCTATCCAAAGGTGTTCGTCTCCTCTTGGTCCAATCTAGGAGAGTTCGTCCTCTTGGTCCTATCTAGGGAAGTTCGTCTCTTCTTGGACCAATCTAAGGGAGTTCGTCTCCTCCTAGACCAATCTAAAGGAGTTCCTCCCCTCTTGGTCAAATCAAAGGGAGTTCATCCGTCTTGGTCCAATCTAATGGTGTTCGTCTCCTCCTGGACCAATCTAAAGGAGTTCGTCTTCTCTTAGACCAATCTGAAGGAGTTCGTCTCATCTGGGTCCAATCTAAGGGAGTTCATCATCTTGGTCCGATCTAGGGGAGTTCGTCTAATCTTCATCCAATCTAGGGGAGTTCGTCTCCTCTTAGTTCAATGAAAGGAAATTCATCCTATTGGTCTAATCTAAGGGAGTTCGTCTCCTTTTGGACCAATCTAAAGGACTTCGTCTCCTCTTGGTCAAATCAATGAGAGTTCATCAGTCTTGGTCTAGTCTAACGGAGTTCGTCTTCTTGGTCCAATCGAAGGGAGTTCGTCTTCTCTTGGACCTATCCAAAGGTGTTCGTCCCCTCTTGGTCCAATCTAGGGGAGTTCGTCCTCTAGGTCCTATCTAGGGGAGTTCGTCTCCTCCTGGACCGATCTAAGGGAGTTCGTCTCCTCCTGGTCCAATCGAACGGAGTTCGTCCCCACTTGGACCTATCCAAAGGTGTTTGTCTCCTCTTTGTCCAAACTAGGGGAGTTCGTCCTCTTGGTCGTATCTAAGGGAGTTCGTCTTCTATTAGACCAATCTGAAGGAGTTCGTCCTCTTTGTCCAATCTAGGGGAATTCGTCTACTCTTGGACCAATCTAAGGGAGTTCGTCTCTTGTTGGACCAATCTATGGGAGTTTGTCTCCTATTTGACCAATCTAAAAGAGTTCGTCTCCTCTTGGTCAAATCAAACGTAGTTCGTCCTCTTCGTACAATCTAAGGGAGTTCGTCCTCTTGGTCCTATCTAGGGAAGTTCGTCTCCTCTTGGTCCAATCCAAGGGACTTCTTCCCCTCTTGGACAAATCCAAGGACTTCGTCACCTCTTGGCCAAATCTAAGGTAGTTCGTCCTTTTGGTCAAGTCTAAGGGAGTTCGTCTTCTATTAGACCAATCTAAAGGAGTTCGTCCTCTTCATCCAATATAGGGGAATTCGTCTCCTCTTGGACCAATCTAAGGGAGTTCGTCTCCTCCTGGTCCAATCCAAGGGAGTTCATACCGTCTTGGACCTATCCAAAGGCGTTCGTCTCCTCTTGGTCCAATCTAACGGAGTTCATCCTCTTGGTCCAATCTTGGGAAATTCGTCTTCTCTTGGACCAATCTAAGGGAGTTCGTCTCGTCCTGGTCCAATCCAAGGGAGTTCGTCCCCTCTTGGACCTATCCAAAGGTGTTCGTCTCCTCTTGGTCCAATCTAGGGGAGTTCGTCCTCTTAGTCCTATCTAGGGGAGTTCGTCTCTTCTTGGACCAATGTAACGGAGTTCGTCTCCTCTTGGACCAATCTAAAGAAGTTCGTCTCCTCTTGGTCAAATCAAAGGGAGTTTGTCCGTCTTGGTCCAGTCCAACGGAGTTCGTCTTTTTGGTCCCATCGAAGGATGTTCGTCTCCTCTAGGTCCAATTGAAGGGAGTTTGTCCTATTGGTCAAATGTACAGGATTTCGTCTCCTCATGGACCAATCTAAAGGAGTTCGTCTCTTTTTGGACCAATCTATGGGAGTTCGTCTCCACTTTGACCAATCTAAAGGTGTTCGTCTCCTCTTGGTTAAATCAAACGGAGTTCGTCCGTCTTGGTCCAATCTAATGGTGTTCGTCTCCTCCTGGACCAATCTAATGGAGTTCGTCTTCTCTTGGACGAATCTGAAGGAGTTCGTCTCATCTTGGTCCAATCTAAGGGAGTTCATCCTCTTGGTCGAATCTAGGAGAGTTCGTCCTATTGTTCTAATCTAAGGTAGTTCGTCTCGTTTTGGACCAATCTAAAGGAGTTCGTCTCCTCTTGGTCAAATCAAGGGGAGTCCATCCGTCTTGGTCCAGTCTAAAGGAGTTCGTCTTCTTGGTCCAATCGAAGGGAGTTCGTCCCCTCTTGGACCAATCTAACGGAGTTTGTCTCCTCTTGGTCTAATCTATGGGAGTTCGTCCTCTTGGTCCAATCTAAAGAAGTTCATCTTCTCTTGGACCAATCTAAAGGAGTTCGTCTCCTCTTGGTCCAATCGAAGGGAGTTCGTCCTATTGGTCAAATCTACAAGATTTCGTGTCCTCTTGGACCAATCTATGGAAGTTCGTGTCCTCTTTGACCAATCTAAAGGAGTTCGTCTCCTCTTGGTCAAATCAAACGAAGTTCGTCCGTCTTGGTCCAATCTAATGGTGTTCGTCTCCTCGTGGACCAATCTAAAGGAGTTCATCATCTCTTGGACCAATCTAAAGGAGTTTGTCTCATCTTGGTCCAATCTAAGGGAGTTCATCCGCTTGGTCCAATCTAGGGGAGTTCGTCTCATCTTGGTCCAATCTAAAGAAGTTCATCTTCTCTTGGACTAATCTAAAGGAGTTTGTCTCTTCTTGGACCAATCTAAGGGTGTTCGTCTCCTCTTGGTCCAATCTAGGGGAGTTCGTCCCATCCTGGACCAATATAAAGGAGTTCGTCCTCTCTTGGACCAATCTAAAGGAGTTCTTCTCCTCTTGGTCAAATCAAAGGGAGTTCATCCGTCTTGGTCCAGCCTACGGAGTTCGTCTTCTTGGTCCAATCGAAGGGAGTTCGTCTTCTCTTGGACCTATCCAAAGGTGTTCGTCTCCTCTTGGTCCAATCTCGGGGAGTTCGTCCTCATGGTCCTATCTTGGGGAGTTCGTCTCCTCTTGGACCAATCTAAGGGAGTTTGTCTCCTCCTGGTCCAATCCAAGGGAGTTCGCCCCCTCTTGGACTTATCCAAAGGTGTTCGTCTCCTCATGGTCCAATCTAGGGGAGTTCGTCCTCTTGGTCCTATCTAGGGGAGTTCGTCTCATCTTGCACCAATCTAAGGAAGTTCGTCTCCTCTTGGACCAATCTAAAGGAGTTCATCTCCTCTTAGTCTAATCTAAGGGTGTTCGTCCTCTCTTGGACCAATCTAACGGAGTTCGTCTCCTCTTGGTCTAATCCAAGGACGTTCGTCCTCTTGGTCCGTTCTAAAGAAGTACGTCCTTTCTTGGACCAATCTAAAGAAGTTCTTCCTCTCTTGGACCAATCTAAAGAAGTTCGTCTCGTCTTGGTCCTATCAAAGGGAGTTCGTCCTATTGGTCAAATCTACAGGATTTCATCTGCCCTTGGACCAATCTAAGGGAGTTCGTTTCTTCTTGGACCAATCTGTGGGAGTTCGTCTCCTCTTTGAGCAATCTGAAGGAGTTCGTCTCCTCTTGGTCAAATCAAACGGAGTACGTCCGTCTTGGTCCAATCTAATGGTGTTCGTCTCCTCCTGGACCAATCTAAAGGAGTTCGTCTTCTCTTGGACCAATCTAAAGGAGTTCGTCCAATCTAAGGGAGTTCATCCTCTTGGTCCAATCTAGGGGAGTTTGTCTCATCTTGGTCCAATCTAGGGAAGTTCGTCCCCTTGGTCCTATCTAGGGGAGTTCGTCTCCTCTTGGACCAATCTAAGGGAGTTCGTCTCCTCCTGGTCCAATCCAAGGGAGTTCGTCCACTCATGGACCTATCCAAAGGTGTTCGTCTCCTCTTGGTCCAACCTAGGGGAGTTCGTCCTCTTGGTCTTATCTAAGGGAGTTCGTCTCTTCTTGGACAAATCTAAGGGAGTTCGTCTCCTCTTGGACGAATCTAAAGGAGTTCGTCTCCTCTTGGTCAAATCAAAGGGAGTTCGTCCGTCTTGGTCCAGTCTCACGGAGTTCGTCTTCTTGGTCCAATCGAAGGGAGTTCGTCTTCACTTGGACCTATCCAAAGGTGTTCGTCTCCTCTTGGTCCAATCTAGGAGAGTTCGTCCTCTTGGTCCTATCTAGGGGAGTTCGTCTCCTCTTGGACCAATCTAAGGGAGTTCGTCTCCTCCTGGTCCAATCCAAGGGAGTTCGTCCTCTCTTGGACCAATCTAAGGGAGTTCGTCTCTACATGGTCCAATCTATGGGAGTTCGCCCCCTCTTGGACCAATCTAACGGAGTTCGTCTTCTCTTGGTCTAATCTAAGGGAGTTCGTCCTGTTGGACCAATCTAAAGGAGTTCCTCCACTCTTGGACCAATCTAAAGGAGTTCGTCTCCTCTTGGTCCAATCGAAGGGAGTTCATCCTATAGGTCTAATCTACAGGATTTCGTCTCCTCTTGGACTAGTCTAAGGGAGTTCGTCTCTTCTTGGACCAATATATGGGTGTTCGTCTCCTCTTTGATGAATCTAATGGAGTTCGTTTCCTCTTGGTCAAATCAAACGGAGTTCGTCCGTCTTGGTCCAATCTAATGGTGTTCGTCTCCACCTGGACCATTCTAAAGGAGTTCGTCTTCTCTTGGACCAATCTAAAGGCTAAAGGACTTCGTCTCATCTTGGTCCAATCTAAGGGAGTTCATCCTCTTGGTCCAATCAAGGGGAGTTCGTCTCATCTTGGTCCAATCTAAAGAAGTTCATCTTCTCTTGGACTAATGTAAAGGAGTGCCTCTCCTCTTGGTCAAATCAAAGGAAGTTCGTCCTATTGGTTTAATTTAACGGTGTTCGTCTCCTTTTCGAGCAATCTAAAGGAGTTCGTCTCCTCTTGGTCAAATCAAACGGAGTACGTCCGTCTTGGTCCAATCTAATGGTGTTCGTCTCCTCCTGGACCAATCTAAAGGAGTTCGTCTTCTCTTGGACCAATCTAAAGGAGTTCGTCCAATCTAAGGGAGTTCATCCTCTTGGTCCAATCTAGGGGAGTTCGTCTCATCTTGGTCCAATCTAGGGAAGTTCGTCCCCTTGGTCCTATCTAGGGGAGTTCGTCTCCTCTTGGACCAATCTAAGGGAGTTCGTCTCCTCCTGGTCCAATCCAAGGGAGTTCGTCCACTCATGGACCTATCCAAAGGTGTTCGTCTCCTCTTGGTCCAACCTAGGGGAGTTCGTCCTCTTGGTCTTATCTAAGGGAGTTCGTCTCTTCTTGGACAAATCTAAGGGAGTTCGTCTCCTCTTGGACGAATCTAAAGGAGTTCGTCTCCTCTTGGTCAAATCAAAGGGAGTTCGTCCATCTTGGTCCAGTCTCACGGAGTTCGTCTTCTTGGTCCAATCGAAGGGAGTTCGTCTTCACTTGGACCTATCCAAAGGTGTTCGTCTCCTCTTGGTCCAATCTAGGAGAGTTCGTCCTCTTGGTCCTATCTAGGGGAGTTCGTCTCCTCTTGGACCAATCTAAGGGAGTTCGTCTCCTCTTGGTCCAATCTAGAGGAGTTCGTTCTCTTGGTCCTATCTAGGAGAGTTCGTCTCTTCTTGGACCAATCTAAGGGAGTTCGTCTCCTCTTGGACCAATCTAAAGGAGTTCTTCTCCTCTTGGTCAAATCAAAGGGAGTTCGTCCGTCTTGGTTCAATCTAATGGTCTTCGTCTCCACCTGGACAAATCTAAGGTAGTTGGTCTTCTCTTGGACCCATCTAAAGGAGTTCCTCTCCCCTTGGTCCAATCTAAGCGAGTTTATCCTCTTGGTCCAATCTAGCGGAGTTCGTCTGATCTTGGTCCAATCTAAAGAAGTTTGTCGTCTCTTGGACTAATCTTAACGAGTTCGACTCCTCTTGGTCAAATCTAAGGGAGTTCGTCCGTCTTGGTGCAGTCTAACGGAGTTCGTCTTCTTGGACCAATGGAAGGAAGTTCGTCTTCTCTTGGACCTATCCAAAGGTGTTCGTCTCCTCTTGGTCCAATCTAGGGGAGTTCGTCCTCTTGGTCTTATCTTGGGGAGTTTGTCTCCTCTTGGACCAATCTAAGGGAGTTCGTCTCCTCCTGGTCCAATCCAAGGGAGTTCGTCCTCTCTTGGACCAATCTAAGGGAGTTCGTCTCTACATGGTCCAATCTATGGGAGTTCGCCCCCTCTTGGACCAATCTAACGGAGTTCGTCTTCTCTTGGTCTAATCTAAGGGAGTTCGTCCTGTTGGACCAATCTAAAGGAGTTCCTCCACTCTTGGACCAATCTAAAGGAGTTCGTCTCCTCTTGGTCCAATCGAAGGGAGTTCATCCTATAGGTCTAATCTACAGGATTTCGTCTCCTCTTGGACCAGTCTAAGGGAGTTCGTCTCTTCTTGGACCAATATATGGGTGTTCGTCTCCTCTTTGATGAATCTAATGGAGTTCGTTTCCTCTTGGTCAAATCAAACGGAGTTCGTCCGTCTTGGTCCAATCTAATGGTGTTCATCTCCACCTGGACCATTCTAAAGGAGTTCGTCTTCTCTTGGACCAATCTAAAGGCTAAAGGACTTCGTCTCATCTTGGTCCAATCTAAGGGAGTTCATCCTCTTGGTCCAATCAAGGGGAGTTCGTCTCATCTTGGTCCAATCTAAAGAAGTTCATCTTCTCTTGGACTAATGTAAAGGAGTGCCTCTCCTCTTGGTCAAATCAAAGGAAGTTCGTCCTATTGGTTTAATTTAACGGTGTTCGTCTCCTTTTCGAGCAATCTAAAGGAGTTCGTCTCCTCTTGGTCTAATCTAAGGGTGTTCGTCCTCTTGGTCCAATCTAAAGAAGTTCGTCTTGTCTTGGACCAATCTAAAGGAGTTCGTCTCCTGTTGGACCAATCTAAAGGGAGTTCGTCTCGTCCTGGTGCAATCCAAGGGAGTTCGTCCCCTCTTGGAACAATCTAAGTGAGTTCGTCTCCACTTGGTCTAATCCAAGGGAGTTCGTCCCCTCTTGGACCAATCTAACGGAGTTTGTCTCCTCTTGGTCTAATCTATGGGAGTTCGTCCTCTTGGTCCAATCTAAAGAAGTTCATCCTCTCTTGGACCAATCTAAAGGAGTTCGTCTCCTCTTGGTCCAATCGAGGGGAGTTCGTCCAATTGGTCAAATCTACAGGATTTCGTCTCCTCTTGGACCAATCTAAGGGAGTTCGTCCTCTTGGTCCAATCTAAAGAAGTTCATCCTGTCTTGGACCAATCTAAAGGAGTTAGTCTCCTGTTAAACCAATCTAAGGGAGTTCGTCTCGTCCTGGTCCAATCCAAGGGAGTTCGTCCCCTCTTGGACCAATCTAAGGGAGTTCGTCTCCACCTGGTCTTATCCAAGGGAGTTCGTCCCCTCTTGGACCAATCTAACGGAGTGTGTCTCTTCTTGGTCTAATCTTTGGGAGTTTGTCCTCTTGGTCCAATCTAAAGAAGTTCATCCTCTCTTGGACCAATCTAAAGGAGTTCGTCTCCTGTGGGTCCAATCGAAGGGAGTTCGTCCTATTGGTCAAATCTACAAGATTTCGTGTCCTCTTGGACCAATCTATGGGAGTTAGTGTCCTTTTTGACCAATCTAAAGGAGTTCATCTCCTCTTGGTCAAATCAAACGAAGTTCGTCCGTCTTGGTCCAATCTAATGGTGTTCGTCTCCTCCTGGACCAATCTAAAGGAGTTCATCATCTCTTGGAGCAATCTAAGGGAGTTCGTCCTCTTGGTCCAATCTAAAGAAGTTCATCCTGTCTTGGACCATTCTAAAGGAGTTCGTCTCCTGTTGGACCAATCTAAGGGAGTTCGTCTCGTCCTGGTCCATTCCAAGGGAGTTCGTCCCCTCTTGGACCAATCTAAGGGAGTTCGTCTCCACTTGGTCTATCCAAAGGAGTTCGTCCCCTCTTGGACCAATCTAACGGAGTTTGTCTCCTCTTGGTCTAATCTATGGGAGTTCGTCCTCTTGGTCCAATCTAAAGAAGTTCATCCTCTCTTGGACCAATCTAAAGGAGTTCGTCTCCTCTTGGTCCAATCGAAGGGAGTTCATCCTATTGGTCAAATCTACAAGATTTCGTGTCCTCTTGGACCAATCTATGGGAGTTCGTGTCCTCTTTGACCAATCTAAAGGAGTTCATCTCCTCTTGGTCAAATCAAACGAAGTTCGTCCGTCTTGGTCCAATCTAATGGTGTTCGTCTCCTCCTGGACCAATCTAAAGGAGTTCATCATCTCTTGGACCAATCTAAAGGAGTTTGTCTCATCTTTGTCCAATCTAAGGGAGTTCATCCGCTTGGTCCAATCTAGGGGAGTTCGTCTCATCTTGGTCCAATCTAAAGAAGTTCGTCTTCTCTTGGACTAATCTAAAGGAGTTTGTCTCTTCTTGGACCAATCTAAGGGTGTTCGTCTCCTCTTGGTCCAATCTAGGGCAGTTCGTCTCATCCTGGACCAATGTAAAGGAGTTCGTCCTCTCTTGGACCAATCTAAATGAGTTCTTCTCCTCTTGGTCAAATCAAAGGGAGTTCATCCATCTTGGTCCAGCCTACGGAGTTCGTCTTCTTGGTCCAATCGAAGGGAGTTCGTCTTCTCTTTGACCTATCCAAAGGTGTTCGTCTCCTCTTGGTCCAATCTCGGGGAGTTCGTCCTCATGGTCCTATCTTGGGGAGTTCGTCTCCTCTTGGACCAATCTAAGGGAGTTTGTCTCCTCCTGGTCCAATCCAAGGGAGTTCGCCCCCTCTTGGACTTATCCAAAGGTGTTCGTCTCCTCTTGGTCCAATCTAGGGGAGTTCGTCCTCTTGGTCCTATCTAGGGGAGTTCGTCTCATCTTGCACCAATCTAAGGAAGTTCGTCTCCTCTTGGACCAATCTAAAGGAGTTCGTCTCCTCTTAGTCTAATCTAAGGGAGTTCGTCCTCTCTTGGATCAATCTAACGGAGTTCGTCTCCTCTAGGTCTAATCCAAGGAAGTTCGTCCTCTTGGTGCATTCTAAAGAAGTACGTCATTTCTTGGACCAATCTAACGGAGTTCGTATCCTCTTGGTCTAATCTAAGGGAGTTCGTCCACTTGGTCCAATCTACAGGATTTCATCTCCTCTTGCTCCAATCTATGGTAGTTCATCTCCTTTTGGACCAATCTATGGGAGTTCGTCTCATCTTTGACCAATCTCAAGGAGTTCGTCCGTCTTGGTCTAATCTAATGGTGTTCGTCTCCTCCTGGACCAATCTAAAGGAGTATGTCTTCTCTTGGACCAATCTAAAGGGGTTCGTGCTTCTTGGTCCAATCTATTGGTGTTCGTCTCCTCTTGGACCAATCTATGGGTGTTCGTTTTCTCTTGGAACAATCTAAACGAGTTCGTCTCCTCTTGGTCCAACCAAAGGGAGTTCGTCCTATTGGTCTAATATATGGGAGTTCGTCTCCTCCTTGACCAATCTAAAGGAGTACGTCTTCTCTTGGACCAATCTAAAGGAGTTCGTCTCATCTTTGTCCATTCTAAGGGAGTTCATCCTCTTGGTCCAATCTAGGGGAGTTCGTCTCTTCTTGGTCCAATCTAAAGAAGTTCGTCTTCTCTTCCACTAATCAAAAGGAGTTCGTCTCCTCTTGGTTCAATCAAAGGAAGTTCGTCCTGTTGGTCTAATCTAAGGGAGTTCGTCTCCTTTTGGACCAATCTAAAGGAGTTCTTCTCCTCTTGGTCAAATCAAAGGGAGTTCATTCGTCTTGGTCCAGTCTAACGGAGTTCGTCTTCTTGGTCCAATCGAAGGGAGTTCGTCTTCTCTTGGACCTATCCAATGGTGTACGTCTCCTCTTGGTCCAATCACGGGGAGTTCGTCCTCTTGGTCCTATCTTGGGGAGTTCATCTCCTCTTGGACCAATCTAAGGGAGTTCGTCTCCTCCCGGTCCAATCCAAGGGAGTTCGCCCCCTCTTGGACTTATCCAAAGGTGTTCGTATCCTCTTGGTCTAATCTAGGGGAGTTCGTCCTCTTGGTCCTATCTAGGGGAGTTCGTCTCATCTTGCACCAATCTAAGGAAGTTCGTCTCCTCTTTGACCAATCTAAAGGAGTTCGTCTCCTCTTGGTCCAATCAATCGGAGTTCATCTGCTCCTAGTCTAATCTAGGGGAGTTCGTCCTCTCTTGGACCAATCTAACGGAGTTCGTCTCCTCTTGGTCTAATCCAAGGAAGTTCGTCCTCTTGGTCCAGTCTAACGGAGTTCGTCTTTTTGGTCCAATCGAAGGGAGTTCGTCTCCACTTGGTCCAATCGTAGGGAGTTCGTCCATTTGGTCAAATCTACAGGATTCGTCTCCTCTTGGACCAATCTAAGGGAGTTCGTCACTTCTTTGACCAATCTATGGGAGTTCGTGTCCTGTTTGACCAATCTAAGGGAGTTCGTCTCCTCTAGGTCAAATCAAACGGAGTTCGTCCGTCTTGGTCCAATCTAATGCTGTTCGTCTCCTCCTAGACCAATGTAAAGGAGTTTGTCTTTTGTTGGACCAATCTAAATGAGTTTGCCTCAACTTGGTCCAATCTAAGGGAGTTCATCCTCTTGGTCCAATCTAGGGGAGTTCGTCTCATCTTGGTCCAATCTAAAGAAGTTCGTCTTCTCTTGAACTAATCTAAAGGAGTTTGTCTCCTCTTGGTTCAATCAAAGGATGATCGTCCTATTGGTCTTATCTAAGGGAGTTCGTCTCCTTTTGGACCAATCTAAAGCAGTTCGTCTCCACTTGGTCAAATCAAAGGGAGTTCATCCGTCTTGGTCCAGTCTAACGGAGTTCGTCTTCTTGGTCCAATCGAAGGGAGTTCGTCTTCTCTTGGACCTATCCAAAGGTGTTCGTCTCCTCTTGGTCCAATCTAGGGCAGTTCGTCCTCTCGGTCCTATCTAGGGGAGTTCGTCTCCTCTTCGACCAATCTAAGGGAGTTCGTCTACTCCTGGTCCAATCGAAGGGAGTTCGTCTTCTCTTGGACCTATCCAAAGGTGTTCGTCTCCTCTTGGTCCAATCTAGGGGAGTTCGTCCTCTTGGTCCTATCTAGGGGAGTTCGTCTCTACTTGGACCAATCTAAGGGTGTTCGTCTCCTCTTGGGCCAATCAATCGGAGTTCGTCTCCTCTTGGGCCAATTTAAGGGAGTTCGTCCCCTGTTGCACCAATCAAACGGAGTTCGTCTCCTCTTGGTCTAATCTCAGGGAGTTCGTCTTCTTGGTCCAATCAAAAGAAGTTCGTCCTGTCTTGGACCAATCTAAAGGAGTTCGTCTTCTATTGGACCAATCAAGGGGAATTCGTCTCCTCTTGGACCAATCTCAATGAGTTCGTCTCCACTTGGTTCAATCTAAGGGAGTTCGTCTCCTCTTGGTCTAATCCAAGGGAGTTGGTCCTCATGGTCCAATCTAAAGAAGTAAGTCCCCTCTCGGACCAATCTAAAGGAGTTCGTCTCCTCTTGGTCCAATCAAAGGGAGTTCTTCCTATTGGTCCAATCTACGGGATTTCATCTCCTCTTGGACCAATCTATGGGAGTTCATCTCTTCTTGGACCAATCTGTGGAAGTTAGTTTCCTCTTGGACCTATCTAAAGGAGTTCGTCTCCTCTTGGTCAAATGAAAGGGAGTTCGTCCGTCCTGGTCCAATCTATTGGTGTTCATCTACTCTTGGACCAATCTATGGGAGTTCATTTTCCCTTGGACCAATCTAAAGGAATTCATCTCCTCTTGGTCCAATCAAAGGGAGTTCGTCCAATTGGTCTAATCTACGGGCGTTCATCTCCTGTTGTTCAAATCAAAGGGAGTTCATCCGTCTTGGTCCAGTCTAATGGAGTTCGTCTTCTTGGTCCAATCTAAGGGAGGTCGTCTTCTCTTGGACCTATCCAAAGGTGTTCCTCTCCTCATCGTCCAATCTAGGGGAGTTCGTCCTCTTAGTCCAATCTAGGGGACTTCGTCTCCTCTTGGACCAATCTAAGGGAGTTCGTCTCCTCTTGGTCCAATCCAAGGGAGTTCGTCCCCTCTTACACCAATCCAAACGACTTCGTCACCAATTGGTCAAATCTAAGGTAGTTCGTCCTCTTGGTCAAGTCTAAGGGAGTTCATCTTCTATTGGACCAATGTAGAGGAGTTCGTCCTCTTGGTCCAATCTAGGGGAATTCCTCTCCTCTTGGACAAATCTAAGGGATTTCGTCTCCACTTGGTCCAATCTAAGGGAGTTCGTCCCCTCTTCGACCAATCTAACGGAGTTCGTCTCCTCTTGCTCTAATCTGTGGGAGTTCGTCCACTTGGTCCAATCTAAAGAAGTTCGTCCTCTCTAGGACCAATCTAAAGGAGTTCTTCTCCTCTTGATGCAATCGAAGGGAGTTCGTCCAATTGGTCCAATCTACAGGATTTCGTCTCATCTTGGGCCAAGCTAAGGGATTTCGTCTCATTGAGATATTCTTCTGAATCTGCATCATTAAAATCCTCATTAGATTTTAATGCTAAAGTTTTCTTACCTCTAGTGTTCTCAGTCTCAACAAGCTTTTCTTCTTCATAAGCTTGGAGAGTTCCAACAAGCTCATCGAGGGATAAAGGTTGAATCCGTTGAGTTTCTCTGATGGAAGTTTTAATATAAGTCCATTCGGAAGTAAGACCACGAAGAAGTTTGTAGACTTTCATCTGTCCTTCAACTGGATGACCTTGATAAGCTAGGCCGTTTGTGATTTCAGTAAACCTACTGAACATGTCAGTAATGCTCTCCCCTTCCTTCATTTTAAAAGACTCATACTGATTGAGAAGAATATTCGTTCTAGTCTCCTTAACTCGATCTGTGCCTTCATAAGTTACACTTAGAATATCCCATATTTCCTTTGCTGAATCACAAGAAGAAATACGATTATATTCAGAAGTAGATAAAGCACAATATAAAGAATGAATAGCTTTAGCATCAGTATCCTGTCTTTTCTTTAATTCAGATTGAGTCAGAAGATTAGAATCTGAAGATATTTCTTTGCCATATGAAGAATTCGGAGAAACGCCATTTTGCACCAATTCCCACTCTAGTGGATCTTTTGCTCTAAGGAAAGCTTTCATCTTGTTCTTCCATATGCTATAATCCTTTCCATCAAAAAGAGGAGGACGAAAGTGACTCTGTCCTTCCATCAGACCTATAGCACTAGCCATTGATCGATCTGCTCAGAAGTACAAACACTTCAAAAACGAGCAACCGAGCTCTGATACCAATTGAAAAAGCTAAGTGCTTAGTGTAACGATCTGAATATGAAGTAAAGCGCGGAATAAACGAAGTAATAAGAGAAAAGTATAGAAGATCAAACACAGAAGATTATAGTGGTTCGGCTTAATCCAAGCCTACGTCCACTTTGTCCAGAGACAGCCAATCGGCTGTTTATCACTAGTATCAAAAGAGATAGTACAATCAGATCACTTTCTCACTATCACTCTTTCAATACAATCTTCCATTCACAATCAAAAGCTTTGATTATTTCTCTCTCTAATTTTTCTCACAATGGATGTACTATAAATAGTCTTCTCCTTTGGTTACCGTTTAGCCTTCCATAAGTGTCATCCATGATATGTCCGTTGGAAGCTCAATGATTTCTTTCCAAAGATAGATCGTGTGACCAAGAAAGGAAAGGATAAAATCAGATATGATTTGATCCTTTGATCGATAGCTTCGGTTGAGCATTAATACGTAAATGCTATTCATCCTATATCGTATCTCACTCAAAAGATCTCTTAAAATCTCTTTGACTTTCTGCGTATAGATCTGAGAATCTTGATCTACCGAACTCGATTACCTTATGGATATAAGTTCTACCAATTATATTTTCCTTCTGAACATCTCCTCGTTCTGCATATAAGATCTTCTAATAGGATAAACCTTCTGAACTTGTCTTTCTTCTGCATATGATATCATCTGGTTTTGTCACCATCAAAATACTCTTCAACAATCTCCCCCTTTTTGATGGTGACAAAACTACCCTGCAGATTCGTTCTATAGCAACATTTGTATGAAGAAACATTTAAGTAACTATCATAACAAAAGGTCAGAAAGTCAATTGAGGCAGAAGATCAAAACATCCAAAAAAACCAACACTTGCAACTAAAGTATCCAAGTATCCAAAAAATTCAATAAACGAACAATCTGCAGATTTTCTCCCCCTTTTGTCAGCAATCAAAAAGGATCAAGGCTTGGGAGGAACACGGACGAGGGTGATATCCATAGTGTTAACAGCCTGGATAAGATTGTGGACATCCCCAACAAGGGCATGCACGACTGCATGAAGATCATCAATCTTCTTATGCATCCCAGCAGAAAGAACATCAATCTTCTTATCCAAGGCATGCATACGATCAATGGCCGCAGCCTGCTGCTCCTCAAGATGAATGAAAGCCGCTTGAAGTTCGGCAATAGCTCCAGAAGAAGCAGAAGCAGATGTAGAAGGACTCTCTCGTGGCGGACTCAACTGAGGTTGCGGAGATGGAGAAACTCCCCCTGTTTGAAGGTGAGAAGGCGATGGAGCATCCAAGGAGGTCCGTGGCAATTCAGAAGGTAGTGGTGGTGATCCAGGTTCATGCTGAGATTTGGAGGATGTGTGAGAAGCAGGATCATCGGAGGAACTAATAGATGCCTGACCTCGTGCAGAACGGGAGGAAACAGTTGCTGGAATAGCCTGCGGAGAAACAGATAAGGCAGGATCGACCGGAGGTGCAGGAGGAATTTCAGAAGGAGCAGGTAGTGGTTCAGTGAACAGAGGATCCGTAACTGGTAAGGCAGAGCCAGTTGCTTGGGGCACTCTGCCACCGTCTGAATGTGAAGCACTGGATTCATCTCTGAGAGCAATAGATCGAGACTTCTTCTGTTTTGAAGATCCAGCAGATTTGACAATCTCCTTACGCTTTTTAGAGCCAGGCATTCCAGAGGGACTGGAAAAGGCAAAAAGCCCCATCAGTTCAGGAATTTTCATCCTCCCGATCGAATTTTTGTCAAACACAGAATGAGGAAGAATAGTTACAGTCATCGATGTGGGGATGGATATCTTCAGACGATGAAATATCTGTGTGATGAGACTCCCATATGGAAGAAGACCAGAAGGTTTCACCAATGCCCTGTACATCTGCAGCAGAATAATGTGTGGAAGACTAATGGGCCAGCGCATATCAAGAGCATACATCAATCTAGCTTCAGACTTGGATATATCTGTTTTGGAAGCAGACTTTGGACGAAGCACATTGATGACAACTTTGTGAAGCAGAATATGATATGCTGTCATGCGAGAATACATCAGCTTTCCTTGAGTAGAATTATTTCGAGTAAAATATCTCAGAATATCCTCATCAGTAACTTCCTTGGAGACAAACTCAGCACGAGGAACTTTCAGAAGGTCAGCCAAATCATATACAGAAAACCCATGAATGACATTGGTGACCAAGAAGGAAATAGAGTTTCTGGTTGGAAAAGACAAATTCGAGTAAAAGTAGGCAGTTAACTCCTTGTAGGCAGGCACCTCCTCGGTGCAAAAGAACTCAAATTTGTGACTTTTCAATAGACCTCTTAACTTTATTTTGATACGATCCAGAAAGTCAAAATCGATCGTGCGAGGGGGCATCACACCTCTATCAAGCAGTGTTTGATAAACCTGATGATGGTTCTCAGATCTAAAAAGATTATCAGCAGTTCCAGAGTCTTTGTCTGCAATACCTTGTCGTGGAACAAAAATCGAGTACAACTTCTCATCATAATCAGGTATATGAGCCAATTTTGAAGAAGGCTCTGGAGAGATAATCAAGGCAGGCGACGGAGCAGTGGAGCGAGGTCGAGTAATGCCACAATCTTCGACGATTTTCAGAAACGCATCAAGAGAGGAATATCCCTCTCCCGTCAAATATCGATTAATAGAAGAATGTGGTTCATCGGAACGTACCATCTGAGTATATGTGGCATAGATACCTTTGACAGCTTTGCTCTGAAGAGGGACCCCTTCGTCAATGTCCTCCATTGGAGAATCTTCGGTGAGGTCAAAATGAGTAGGACCAGAAGCAGACCCAAAGTGTTTGTCGCCCAACCGAGACGATTTACGGGTCCCAGACATGGAAAAAATCGAGTGGAACAGACAAGCACAAAGATGCAGACGAGGCGATAAAACAGGGCTAGGGTTTGTAGAAAGGGCAAAAGACGATCGAGTGTTTTGAGAAAGAGAGACTTTTGCGGAAAAGATAATAAGAAGAAATCCAAGTATTCTAAAAATATAAAAGAGAAAGAGGGAAAGACGGTTTTATTTTGGAAGAAACCAACGCTAGTTTTTTTTTTGTTTTTTTTTGTTTTTTGAAAAAGGATCCGAACAAATAGGCAATAAATAATAGTCAAGTACCGAGAACATACCTGTTCAAAAATAACGGTCGAAAATCTTCGAACACGAAGCCTAGAAAGAGAGAATATTCAGATGATCTCTGATGAATTCGAATGATCGTTTGTCCAAGGCTTTTGTGAAGATATCGGAAAGCTGATTCTTGGAGTCAATAAAAGTGATAACAACATCCTTCTTCTGAACATGATCACGGATGAAATGGTGACGAATCTCAATATGTTTGGCACGAGAATGAAGGATAGGATTCTTGGTTAAATCTATAGCACTTGTGCTATCACACCGAATTTCAACACAGTATTTCGGAATTCCAAAGTCTTGCAATTGTTGTTTCATCCACAGAATTTGAGAACAACAACTGCTTAGAGCCACATATTCAGACTCTACAGTAGACATAGCAACAGTATGCTGTTTGCGAGAGAGCCAGGAAACTAACATGTTTCCAAGCAGCTGACAATTACCCGTTGTACTTTTGCGATTAAGTCTGCAGCCAGCCATGTCAGCATCAGAATAACCAAGAAGTGTGAAATTCCCTTCCTTGGGATACCAAAGACCAAAGTTTGAAGTAGTCGCAATATACTTGATTATTCGTTTCACAGCCGTGAGATGTGATTCCTTAGGATCAGATTGAAATCTAGCACAAAGACAAACACTGAATAGAATGTCAGGACGAGAAGCAGTGAGATATAGAAGTGATCCTATCATACTCCTGTAAAGCTTCTGATCAACAGGACGTCCTTCTGTATCTTTATCAAGTTTGGAGGTGGTAGAGATAGGAGTATCCACTCTTTTACAATTTTCCATACCGAACTTCTTGATAATATCTTTGGCATACTTCTCCTGAAATATAAAAGTCCCATGATTGGACTGCTTAACTTGAAGACCCAGAAAGAAGGTTAGCTCACCCATCATACTCATTTCGAATTCACTTTGCATATCTCTTGCAAAGTTCTGACAAAGAGTTTCATTAGAGGATCCGAATAAAATATCATCTACATATATCTGGACTAACAGAAAATCCAGATGAACCCTTTTTATGAACAGAGTAGTATCAACTTTACCTTTGACAAAACCATTAGAAAGAAGAAAGTTACTCAATCTCTCGTGCCAAGCTCGAGGAGCTTGTTTTAATCCATAGAGAGCTTTCTTCAATCGGAGAACATGATTGGGCTTAATAGGATCTTCAAACCCAGGAGGTTGAGCAACAAAGACTTCTTCTTGAATAAAGCCGTGAAGAAATGCACTTTTGACATCCATTTGAAATACCCTGAAATTATTAAAGCAAGCAAAGGCAAGTAATAGACGTATTGCTTCTAACCTTGCAACAGGGGCGTAAGTCTCGTCATAGTCAATTCCTTCTTCTTGAGTGTAGCCTTTAGCTACAAGTCGAGCCTTGTTACGAATCACCAGACCATCTTCATCAACCTTGTTTCTGAAAACCCACTTGGTTCCAATGATGGTTTTTCCTGGAGGCTTAGGAACTAGTTCCCAGACATCATTGATAACAAATTGCCTCAACTCGTCCTGCATAGCTTCTATCCAGCTATCATCTGTAAGAGCATCGTCTACCTTTTTGGGTTCGTGAGTAGATACGAGAGCAATAGCACTTGATTCCATCCTTTCTTCTGACAATATTAACTTACGAGATCGAGTTTGTATACCTTGATCAATGTTTCCAATAATAAGATCAATAGGATGACTAGACTTATGCTTCCAGTCCTTTATAACACGAGAAACACTTGAAGAGATCTCCGGTACACGGTCAGAAGAGAAGACAGATGGTTTATCAAACCCAGAAGATGAACAAACAGAATGATCTATAGATGAATCAATCTGAGTGAAATAGTTAACAGGTAGAGATCCTTCTGAATTTGAAACAGACTCAAAAGATTCATTGTCTGAAAATTTCACATGAATTGATTCTTCAACTACTAGAGAATTTTTATTGAAAACTCTAAAGGCCTTGCTAGTAGAGGAATAACCCCGGAAAATACCTTCGTCTGATCTGGCGTCAAATTTTCCTATGCGATCACTTGAGTTCTTGAGAAGAAAACATTTACATCCGAAAACATGGAAGTAAGATACATCAGGTTTCTTGCCCTTAAATACCTCATAGGATGTCTTCTGTAGAATTGGCCTGAGGAAAACTCGATTAATGATATAACAGGCAGTGGACACTGCTTCAGCCCAAAAACGTGAAGGTAAATTGCTTTCGATAAGCAAAGTTCTGGCCATTTCTTGTAAGGACCTGTTATTCCTTTCAACCACCCCGTTTTGCTGAGGTGTGTATGGTGAAGAAAAAGAATGAACAATACCATATTCATCACAAAATATAGAGAAATCTTGATTGTCAAATTCTCCTCCGTGATCAGATCGAATAGAAGAAATAAAGTACCCTTTCTCATTCTGAATTTGTCTTGCAAACCGAGAGAAAATAGAGAATGTTTCAGACTTGGTTGCAAGAAAGTAAACCCAAGTGAAACGAGAAAAGTCATCAACTATGACTAAGCAAAATTTCTTTCCTCCAATACTTTGAGAGCGAGTTGGTCCGAATAAATCCAGATGAAGAAGTTGAAGACCTCGAACTGTAGATATTTGATTGACAGACTTAAAAGAACTTTTTACCTGCTTTCCCAGAATACAAGAAGTACAAAGATTTGAACTTTTGAAAGGAATAGAAGGGAGACCCCTCACAAGCTTCTTGGAGGAGAGTTTAGCAAGTTGTTTCAAATTAGCATGACCAAGTTTCCCGTGCCACAGAATTGCCTCTTCCTGCAAAGTAACTAGACATTGCAAATTTTCTAGATTAATATCCAGAAGGTAAATATTACCATGTCTACGTCCAGTAAAGACTAGTGAGTTATCCTTGCTGAATCCAGAACAAACTCCTTCTTGAAAGGTAATCTTATATCCAGAATCACATAATTGGCTGATGCTGAGTAAGTTGTAGTTCAGGCCTTTAACAAGTGAAACCCTGTTGATAACAAGATTTCCGATTTTGACTGTCCCAGTGCCGATGATCTTTCCATTACTATTACCTCCGAAAAATACTTTTCCACAATCAATATTTACTAGATTGATGAAAAAATATGAATTTCCAGTCATATGTCTCGAGCATCCACTGTCTAGATACCACTTCATTTTATTTTTCAAGGATACCTGCAAATAACAAAATACTCAAACTTTCTTTGGTACCCAGACTTTCTTGGGTCCAGTAACAGTCCTTTTTAGTACCCACATTCTTTTTGGGTCCAGTAGAGTTGGTCCAATATAGCGGAGTTCAACCTTTTGGTCTAATCTTGCGGAGTTCGCCTCATCTTGGTCCAATCTAAAGAAGTTCGTCTTCTCTTGGACTAATCTAAACGAGTTCATCTCATCTCGGTCAAATCAAAGGGAGTTCGTCCGCCTTGGTCCAGTCTAACAGAGTTCGTCTTCTTGGTCCAATCGAAGGGAGTTCGTCTTCTCTAGGGTAGTTCGTCCGCTTGGTCCTATCTAGGGGAGTTCATCTCCTCTTGGACCAATCTAAGGGAGTTCGTCTCCTCCTTGTCCAATCCTAGGGAGTTCGTCCCCGCTTGGACCAATCTATGGGAGTTCGTCTCCACTTAGTCCAATCTAAGGGCGTTAGTCCCCTCTTGGACGAATCTAAAGGAGTTCATCTCCTCTTGGTCAAATCAAACGGAATTCGTCCATCTTGGTGCAATCTAATGGTATTCGTCTCCTCCTGGACCAATCTAAATGAGTTCGTCTTCTCTTGGACTAATCTAAAGGAGTTCGTCTCCTCTTGGTTCAGTCAAAGGAAGTTCGTCCTATTGGTCTAATCAATGGGAGTTCGTCTCCTTTTGGACCAATCTAAAGGAGTTCGTCTCCTCTTGGTCAAATCAAAGGGAGTTGATCCGTCTTGGTCCAGTCTAACGGAGTTCGTCTTCCTGGTCTAATCAAGGGGAGTTCGTCTTCTCTCGGACCTATCCAAAGGTGTTCGTCTTCTCTTGGTCCAATCAAGGGGAGTTCGTCATCTTGGTCCCATCTAGGGGAGTTCGTCTCCTCTTGGACCAATCTAAGGGAGTTCGTCTCCTCCTGGTCCAATACAAGGGAGTTCGACCCCTTTTGGACCTATCCAAAGGTGTTCGACTCCTCTTGGTGCAATCTAGGGGAGTTCGTCCTCTTGGTCCAATCTAGGGGAGTTCGTCTCTTCTTGGACCAATCTAAGGGTGTTCGTCTCCTCTTGGACCAATTTAAGGGAGTTCGTCCCCTCTTGGACTAATCAAACGGAGTTCGTCTCGCCTTGGTCTAATCTAAGGGAGTTCGTCCTCTTGGTCAAATGAAATGGAGTTCATCCGTCTTGGTCCAATCTAATGGTGTTCGTCTCCCCCTGGACCACTCTAAAGGAGTTTGTCTTCTCTTGGACCAATCTAAAGGAATTCGTCCCATCTTGGTTCAATCTAAGGGAGTTCATCCTCTTGGTCCAATCTAGGGGAGTTCGTCTCTTCTTGGTCCAATCTAAAGAAGTTCGCCTTCTCTTGGACTAATCTAAAGGAGTTCGTCTCCTCTTGGTCCAATCAAAGGAAGTTCGTCCTACTGGTGTAATCTAAGGGAGTTCGTCTCCTCTTGGTCAAATCAAAGGGAGTTCGTCCGTCTTGGTCCATTCTGATGGAGTTCGTCTTCTTGGTCCAATCAAAGGGATTTCGTATTCTCTTGGACCTATCCAAAGGTGTTTGTCTCCCCTTGGTCCAATCTAGGGGAGTTCGTCCACTTGGACCTATCTGGGGGAGTTCGTCTCTTCTTGGACCAATCTAAGGGAGTTCGTCTCTGCTTGGACCAATCTAAAGGAGTTCGTCTCCCCTTGGTCAAATCAAAGGGAGTTCCTCCGTCTTGGTCCAGTCTAACGGAGTTCGTCTTCTTGGTCCAATTGAAGGGACTTTGTCTTCTCTTGGACCAATCCAAAGGAGTTCGTCTTCTTGGTCCTATCTAGGGGAGTTCGTCTCCTCTTGGACCAATCTAAGGGAGTTCGTCTCCTCCTGGTCCAATCAAAGGGAGTTCGTCCACTCTTGGACCTATCCAAAGGTGTTCGTCTCCTCTTAGTCCAATCTAGGGGAGTTCGTCCTCTTGGTCCTATCTGGGGGAGTTCGTCTCTTCTTGGACCAATCTAAGGGAGTTCGTCTCCTCTTGGACCAATCTAAAGGAGTTCTTCTCCTCTTGGTCAAATCAAAGGGAGTTCGTCCGTCTTGGTCCAATCTAATGGTGTTCGTCTCCTCATGGACCAATCTAAGGGAGTTCGTCTTGACTTGGACCCATCTAAAGGAGTTCCTCTTCTCCTGGTCCAATGTAAGGGAGTTCATCCTCTTGGTCCAATATAGCGGAGTTCAACCTTTTGGTCTAATCTAGCGGAGTTCGTCTCATCTTGTTGCAATCTAGGGAGTTCGTTCTCTTGGTCCTATCTAGGAGAGTTCGTCTTTTGTTGGACCAATCTAAGGGTGTTCTTGTCCTCTTGGACCAATTTAAGAGAGTTCGTCCCCTCTTAGACCAATCAAACGGAGTTCGTCTCCTGTTGGTCTAATCTAAGGGAGTTCGTCCTCTTGGTCCAATCAAAAGTTTGTCCAGCCTCGGACCAATCTAAAGGAGTTCGTCTCCTCTTGGTCCAATCGAAGGGAGTTCGTCCTATTTGTCAAATCTACAGGATTTCGTCTCCTCTTGGACCAATCTAAGGGAGTTCGTCTTTTCTTGGACCAATCTATGGGAGTTCGTCTCCTCTTTGACCAATCTAAAGGAATTCGTCCCTTCTTGGTCAAATCAAACGGAGTTCGTCCGTCTTGGTCCAATCTAATGGTGTTCGTCTCCTCCAGGACCAATCTAAAGGAGTTCGTCTTCTCTTGGACCAATCTAAAGGAATTCGTCCCATCTTGGTCCAATCTAAGGGTGTTCATCCCCTTGGTCCAATCTGGGGGAGTTCGTCTCATCTTGGTCCAATTTAAGGGAGTTCGTCCCCTCTTGGACCAATCTGAAGGAGTTCGTCTCCTCTTGGTCAAATCAAAAAGTGTTCGTCCGTCTTCATGCAATCTAATGGTGTTCGTCTCCTCCTGGACCAATATAAAGGAGTTCGTCTTCTCTTGGACTAATCTAAAGGAGTTCGTCTCCTCTTGATCAAATCAAAGGGAGTTCATCCGTCTTGGTCCAGTCTAATGGAGTTTGTCTTCTTGGTCTAATCGAAAGGAGTTCGTCTCTTCCTCGACCAATCTATGCGAGTTCGTCTCCCATTTGACCATTCTAAAGGTGTTCGTCTCCTACTAGTCCAATCCAAGGGTGTTCGTCCCCTCTTGGACCTATCCAAAGGTGTTCGTCTCCTCTTGGTCCAATCTAAGGGAGTTAGTCCTCTTGGTCCTTTCTAGGAGAGTTCGTCTCTTCTTGGACCAATCTAAGGGAGTTCGTCTCTTCTTGGACCAATATAAAGGAGTTCGTCTCCTCTTGATCAAATCAAAGGGAGTTCATCCGTCTTGGTCCAGTCTAACGGTGTTCGTCTTCTTGGTCCAAACGAAGGGAGTTCGTCTTCTCTTGGACCTATCCAAACGTGTTCGTCTCCTCTTGGTCCAATCTAGGGGAGTTCGTCTCCTCTTGGACCAATCTATGGTAGTTCGTCTCCTCCTGGTCCAATCCAAGGGAGTTCGTCCCCTGTTGGACCAATCTAAGGTAGTTCGTCTCCACTTGGTCCAATCTAAGGGAGTTCGTCCCCTCTCGGACCAATCTAATGGAGTTCGTCTCCTCTTGGTCTAATCTAAGAGAGTTCGTCCTCTTGGTCCAATCTAAAGAAGTTCATCCTCTCTCGGACCAATCTAAAGGAGTTCGTCTCCTCATGGTCCAATCGTAGGGAGTTCTTCCTATTGGTCAAATCTAGAGGATTTCGTCTCCTCTTGGACCAATCTAAGGGAGTTCGTCTCTTCCTCGACCAATCTATGTGAGTTCGTCTCCCATTTGACCATTCTAAAGGAGTTCGTCTCCTACTGGTCCAATCCAAGGGTGTTCGTCCGCTCTTGGACCTATCCAAAGGTGTTCGTCTCCTCTTGGTCCAATCTAAGGGAGTTAGTCCTCTTGGTCCTATCTAGGGGAGTTCGTCTCTTCTTGGACCAATCTAAGGGAGTTCGTCTCTTCTTGGACCAATATAAAGGAGTTCGTCTCCTCTTGCTCAAATCAAAGGGAGTTTGTCCGTCTTGGTCCAGTCTAATGGTGTTCGTCTTCTTGGTCCAAACGAAGGGAGTTCGTCTTCTCTTGGACCTATCCAATCGT
Organism: Melaleuca quinquenervia; assembly: GCA_030064385.1. Classification (NCBI taxonomy): domain Eukaryota; kingdom Viridiplantae; phylum Streptophyta; class Magnoliopsida; order Myrtales; family Myrtaceae; genus Melaleuca; species Melaleuca quinquenervia. Next base: position 238,711 of record JAPVXF010000026.1, on the reverse strand, counting down.
GTTCGTCTCCTCTTGGTCCAATCTAGGGGAGTTCGTCTGCTCTTGGACCAATCTAAGGTAGTTCGTCTCCTCCTGGTCCAATCCAAAGGGAGTTCGTCCCGTGTCCAATCTAAGGTAGTTCGTCTCCACTTGGTCCAATCTAAGGGAATTCGTCCCCTCTCGGACCAATCTAACGGAGTTCGACTCCTCTTGGTCTAATCTAAGAGAGTTCGTCCTCTTGGTCCAATCTAAAGAAGTTCATCCTCTCTCGGACCAATCTAAAGGAGTTCGTCTCCTCTTGGTCCAATCGTAGGGAGTTCTTCCTATTGGTCAAATCTAGAGGATTTCGTCTCCTCTTGGACCAATCTAAGGGAGTTCGTCTCTTCCTCGACCAATCTATGCGACTTCGTCTCCCATTTGACCATTCTAAAGGAGCTGGTCTCCTCATGGTCAAATGAAACGGAGTTCGTCCGTCTTGGTCCAATCTAATGGTGTTCGTCTCCTCCTGGACCAATCTAAAGGAGTTCGTTTTCTCTTGGACCAATCTAAAGGAATTCGTCTCATCTTGGTCCAATCTAAGGGAGTTCATCCTCTTGGTCCAATCTAGCCGACTTCGTCTCATCTTGGTCCAATCTAAAGAACTTTGTCTTCTCTTGGACTAATCTAAAGGAGTTTGTCTTCTCTTGGTCCAATGAAAGGAAGTTCGTCCTATTGGTCTAATCTAAGGGAGTTCGTCTTGGTCCAGTCTAACGGAGTTCGTCTTCTTGTTCCAATCGAACGGAGTTCGTCTTCTCTTGGACCTATCCAAAGGTGTTCATCTCCCCTTGGTCCAATCTAGGGGAGTTCGTCCGCTTGGTCCTATCTAGGGGAGTTCGTCTCCTCTTGGACCAATCTAAAGATCTTCGTCTCCTCCTGGCCCAATCCTAGGGAGTTTGTCCCCTCTTGGACCTATCCAAAGGAGTTCGTCTCCTCTTGGTCCAATCTAGGCGAGTTCGTCCTCTTGGTCCTATCTAGGGGAGTTCGTCTCTTCTTGGACCAATCTAAGGGAGTTCATCTCTTCTTGGACCAACATAAAGGAGTTCGTCTCCTCTTGCTCAAATCAAAGGGAGTTCGTCCGTCTTGGTCCAATCTAACGGTGTTCGGCCTCTTGGTCCAATCGAAGGGAGTTTGTCTTCTCGTGGACCGATCCAAACGTGTTCGTCTCCTGTTGGTCCAATCTAGGGGAGTTCGTCCTCTTGGTCCTATCTTGGGGAGTTCGTCTCCTCTTGGACCAATCTAAGGGAGTTCGTCTCCTCCTGGTCCAATCCAAGGGAGTTCATCCCCTCTTGGACCTTTCCAAAGTTGTTCGTCTCCTCTTGGTCCAATCTAGGTGAGTTCGTCCTCTTGGTCCTATCTATGGGAGTTCGTCTCTTCTTGGACCAATCTATGGGTGTTTGTCTACTCTTGGACCAATCTAAAGGTGTTCTTCTCCTCTTGGTCAAATCAATGGCAGTTCGTCCGTCTTGGTCCAATCTAATGGTGTTCGTCTCCTCCTGGACCAATCTACGGGAGTTCATCTTCGCTTGGACCCATCTAAAGGAGTTCCTCTCCTCTTGGTCCAATCTAAGGGTGTTCATCCTCTTGGTCCATTCTAGCGGAGTCGTCTCATCTTGGTCCAATCTAAAGAAGTTCGTCTTCTCATGGACTAATCTAAACGAGTTCATCTCCTCTTGGTCAAATCAAAGGGAGTTCATCCGTCTTGGTCCAGTCTAATGGAGTTCGTCTTCTTGGTGCAATCGAAGGGAGGTCGTCATCTCTTGGACCTATCCAAAGGTGGTCGTCTCCTCTTGGTCCAATCTAGGGGAGTTCGTCCACTTGGTCCTATCTTGGGGAGCTCGTCACCCCTTGGACGAAACTAAGGGAGTTCGTCTCTTCTTGGACCAATCTATGGGAGTTCGTCTCCTCTTTGACCAATCTAAAGGAATTCGTCTCCTCTTGGTCAAATCAAGCGGAGTTCGTCTCCTCTTGGTCCAATCAAAGGGAGTTCGTCTTATTGGTCCAATCAACGGTGTTTCGTCTCCTCTTGCACCAATCTAAGGGAGTTCAACTCTTCTAGGACCAATCTATGGGAGTTCGTCCTCTTGGTCCAATCTACGGGAGCTCTTCTCCTCTTGGACCAATCTAAGGGAGTTCGTCTCCACTTGGCCCAATCTAAGGGAGTTCGTCCCCTCTTGGACCAATCTAACGGACTTCGTCTCCTCTTGGTCTAATCTAAGAGAGTTCGTCCTCTTGGTCCAATGTAAAGAATTTCGTCCTCTCTTGGACCAATCTAAAGGAGTTCGTCTCCTCTTTGTCCAATCGAAGGGAGTTCATCCAATCTAAAGAAGTTCGTCTTCTCATGGACTAATCTAAACGAGTTCGTCTCCTCTTGGTCAAATCAAAGAGAGTTCATTCGTCTTGGTCTAGTCTAACGGAGTTCGTCTTCTTGGTCCAATCGAAGGGAGTTCGTCTTCTCTTGGACCTATCCAAAGGTTGTCGTCTCCTCTTGGTCCAATCTAGGGGAGTTCGTCCGCTTGGTCCTATCTTGGGGAGCTCGTCTCCTCTTGGACGAATCTAAGGGAGTTCGTCACTTCTTGGACCAATCTATGGGAGTTCGTCTCCTTTTGGACCAATCTAAAGGAGTTCGACTCCTCTTGGTCAAATCAAAGGGAGTTCATCCGTCTTGGTCCAGTCTAATGGAGTTTGTCTTCTTGGTCCAATCGAAGGGAGTTCATCTTCTCTTGGACCTATCCAAAGGTGTCTGTCTCCTCTTGGTCCAATCAAGGGGAGTTCGTCATCATGGTCAAATCTAGGGGAGTTCGCCTCCTCTTGGACCAATCTAAGGAAGTTCGTCACCCACTGGTCCAATCCAAGGGAGTTAGTCCCCTCTTGGATTAATCAAACGGAGTTCGTCTCCTCTTGGTCTAATCTAAGGGAGTTCGTCCTCTTGGTCCAATCTAAAGAAGTTCGTCCAGCCTTGGACCAATCTAAAGGAGTTCGTCTCCTCTTGGTCCAATCAAAGGGAGTTCGTCCTATTGGTCAAATCTAGAGGATTTCGTCTCCTCTTGGACCAATTGTCGCGACCTCCCCAAAGGTGCACCACCTAGGGTTAGGCTAATGGTATGTTATGTATGACTTAACTTGAGTTCTCCCAAATTCAGACCAATTCACGACTTTGGTTTCACTTTCTTTAAACATGCAAGATATTCAATTTGGAGCCGCCACTAACCTATTTAAGGTGGGTCGGTTAGAAACCCATGTAAGACATCGGGAGTCATGCCTTACTCCTACGAACCAGAGATCTAGGATTCGGGGACTTGGTTACGCTAAATTACTCTAACGCCCTTTCGGTACCTTTTCATTATTTTCAAAACTTCGCAGGCAGTTTGGATTCATTTGAATTATACTCCTAACATGCAATAGTGATCATACGTATACTCAAATAAAAATTCAAGAATGGAATGAAATAATAAAACAAATCAAATCAAATCAAATCTAACAAAAATCGAATCAAATAAAATCAAACCAAATCAAATCAAATCAAATCACATATAATCAAATAAAATCTAATCTAACAAAATAAAATAAAATCTAATCTAATAAAATACCAAATAAAATCTAACAAAATAAAATAAGATATGCATGAAAATCAACACATCTAATGCAATATATGAAATGCAATTTTTTTGGAATTTTTATGATTTAATTAGCCTAATTATCCATAGCTAAATATTACCTAATCTAAATTAGGAAACCAAATATATATCAATTCCTAATTTAAACTAAATCTTATTCAACCAAAGATAATGTCCTATAATGCAATCTAGCTAAAAAATATCCTAAACAAAAATATCTAATATGCAATCTAAACTAATTATGTCAATTTTACCTAATCGTGCAATTAATCTAAACATGCGATTATTAAAATAAACGTGGAATTAATCTAAAGATGCAATTTTAAATCTAAATATGCAAATAACCTAATTATGCAATTTGCCTAGACATGCAATTAATCTAATATGCACGTAATGCAACGCAATCAATTTAAACATGCAAAATTGTCTAAATATGCACAAAAAGGAAATTAAACAGAAAATAAGAAATCAAACACTTAAAAATTGAATTCTGAAAAAAAAATGATTTTTTTTTATTTTTTTAAATGAACGAAAATAAAAAATAAATAAAAGAAAAGAAAAGAAATCGGAGGCAACTCATTCGGACAATTCAGCAAACGGGTGATATGCAGTGGAAACATTGAATCGCAGGACCAAAAAGGCACAAATTCTAACTCCGTAATGCATTAGGAATCAAAAATTAGCACGCACAATCAAAATATCAATCTTCTGAAGCTTTGAAACCGGAAAAATCGGTCATGACCCATTCAAGTCCGAAAATCACAATAAACCAAGGGAAGTCACAAGAAGAAAAGTAAAAACAATGGCTCTCCCTACGCGATTCGAAGATTGCGGAATACGAGCGTGCTCAAACAAAGTCGAGCTTCTCCACAGCTCGTCCGCAAGGCCTTTCGTTCGCGATCCTCGGGAAGCCAAGGACACACCGGTAATAACGAAAACTCACCTGCGAAGACGAACACAAGAAACCGAGGACACGTCACCGGAGTTGGAAGCTTAAATGAGATATCACGGAAGGATGGCCGGCGTTGAAGATTTCGGACGACCAATTCCTCTCGCGTTTTCCTTCTTTCTGTCTTTTCTGTGCGCCCCCCTTTTTCCCACGAAAGAGTCCCCACTTGTACGATTTTTGTCACCGAAAAAGTTCTTTTTTTTCTTCCTTACCTGTGCATGCCTTTTTCTCCTTGAAGAAAGAGTTTTTTTTCCCCTGTGTCTCTGCCTCTCTTTCGCTCTCTCTCTCTCTCTCTCTCTGCGTGGGTGCCTGTCTTTTTTTCTTTGTAAAAGCGAGTCCCCCTTTATTTCTTCTCCTGGACGCTTTTCCTAGGCTGGGGATTTGGTCAAATCTTCTACAAGATTTTGACCGAATCCTCAAAGAAATCCCTTCCCCCTTTTTTTTTTTTTTTGATTTTGCTGATTCTCAGCCTTTGTTCTCCCTTACACGCAGATGTTCTCTTCCCAAATTTGATAAAGCCTATCAACTTAAAACCCCCACAAGGATGGAAATTTTCATATTTTCTTTGAGATAATCTCTATCCAAAATATGTTTCATCAATGCTCTTTCCTTTTATTCACTTGTTTGAATATCGACCGATTCCATGCGATATTTGACCGCGGCCGTAAATCAATGAAATTCCTAATTTTGCCAACGAATCTGGACAAAATTACATGCTCTCCTTGCACGGACCCACTTAATATGAAATTAAATCTATATGCTCCTAAAACTATATGCAATTATAAAGATAAAAAATAAAAGGCGCAAAAATTTAGGTGTCAACAGCTGCCCCTCTTTGAAGGTGAGCTCGCAGAGGTTGCATTCAAAGACCATAGAAACCTAAATTTTTGCTATGCAAGTGCAAAATAATGAAATTTTTTTTTGAAAATCTTTTAAAAAAAAAACAATGTGAATCTTATTCTAAATGCAATGCTATGAGGATGTAAATGCAGAAAAGAAAAAAAAAACATACATGAAGTCACTAACCTGTCGGATCGATATTGATCTTAACTTGTTCAGTTCGTATCCAAATCTTCCAAAAAATGTGGTCATTCTAGAATAAAATGCTCATCTGACTAACTGAATTAACATAATTGAATAAGTAAGCAAATAGCAATCACATCTAGAACGGAACATTAAATAAGAGGGAGACATCCAGGCTAATTTAATGCAAATGTTATGCATGATATTTTTGTTGAGACTAATTCTCATTTTTTTTCCAAAATGTAATTATGGCAGAAACATACCTGCATACTTACCTTAGTAGATTGAGGCATATATTGAATGAATTTTGGAAACCGCCTTCTTAGGCCCGAGCTCCTTGCTTCGGTCACAAAAGAAGCCAAACGGTAAAAGAACTTGAACCGCCTGAATTGGTTCAAAAATTCCCTTCGGATTTCCTGAAAAGATACTTGAAACTCCAATCAAGTAATGAACTCAAAAGTTCCCTTCGAACTTTCGAGAGAAAGAATAAGGTTCGAAAGTTCCCTTCGGACTTTCGAAAATGGTACTTGAAACTCCAATCAAGCAGTGGACTCAAAAGTTCCCTTCGGACTTTTGAGAGAAAGAATAGGTTTGAAAGTTCCCTTCGGACTTTCAAAAAAGATACCTAAAACTCCAATCAGGTAATTGACTCAAAAGTTCCCTTCGGACTTTCGAGAGAAAAAAAAAAGGTTCGAAAGTTCCCTTCGGACTTTCGAAAATGGCACCTGAAACTCCAATCAGGTAATTGACTCAAAAGTTCCCTTCGGACTTTCGAGAGAAAAAGGTTTGAAAGTTCCTTTCGGACCTTCAAAAATGGTACCTGAAACTCCAATCAGGTAATTAACTTGAAAATTCATTCGGATTATTGAACAAAATGCCTGAAACTCCAATCCGGCATGCTGGGACAAATATGATGCTTTAAATATCAGTTCAAGCACTCAGAACTCTTCAGTTTTCAAGGAATCCCTACCTATCAGACATGATTAGAGCAAAGCAACGTTTGCATTCATCAAGGCATACATGTCAATCAAGTATTTGTACATGATGGTTTTACCCTGTTTGCATCACCAAATTTTCACTGCAAATCATCAATCAAGATCATTTCCACTTATGATTTGAATTTCCTAAGAATGACAAATGAAACACTTTCGGTTAGAAAGGACTTTCACTCACTCTCATTGAAAGGCTCTTGTCCGGCCATTAATGCGGGAATAACTGTATCACTCCATCATCATGTCAACAAAGGTCCGAGTATTCTCGCAAGTGGTACGAATTTACCAATCAGAGAGGTCTTTAACAGGACTATAATTCAGGCTTGGTCAACGGCTAAGCAAAGGGGACTCTTTGAGTCAAGGCTTAGAAGGAAATTTCTTCAATGAACAACTTCGGGTTTACAAGTCAAGAACCCAACAAAATGAAATAGAAATAATCCTGCTTACACTCCTTCGAGCTAAGCTTAAAACATTTGAATCATACGTTAACTCAAGTGCCATAATCAGAAGAGACCTTTAAGGGTCGTAATGTAGGCTTGGTTCATGGGTTGAGAAATGAAAGGATCATTAGGCTCAAAAAATGTGTGTAGGATGATAAATTGGTGATCATCTCAAAATTGTCACTGGACTTCTTTTCACTGGGGAATTGTTCCAAGGCACAAATTTCGAGCTTCTGGCTTTGCTGCATTGGAGATGTTATTTCATGTCAACTCCTCTGGAGGTTGTTTGCAAGACTGCCCCATTTGGCATTTTTTGGAAAACCCTAACATACTGGGGGTTGACTTTTTACAAACTTGAGCCTTTGGCTCTGACTTCTATGGGCATTGGCCTTACTTTTACCAGGGACACTGCTTTTTCTTTGCCCCTAAACTTTTTCATTCATTTTTTTTCCGGGCATTGGCCTTACTTTTACCAGGCACAGTGCTTTTTCATGCCCCACTTTCACATTTTTTACTTGACAAGAGTCTGTAATATGACAACTTGGCTTGACGTCCCTTGATGTGTCACTTGTATTCTGCTGCTTCCCACGGCTTTGATTTTTGCCATGCCCCAGTGTAAGAGATGATCACCAATTTGGGTTCAATGATAAGAAATTGCAGGCTCAAAGTGGCTAGCAAATGATAAAAATGTTTATGATAGAGAAATGAATGCTCTTCATCATTTTTAAGGCACTTGATTTACCGTTTGATTTTTCATGTAATAGCAACACGCGAAGATTGATGCAAGTGAAAGCAAGAAAATTTCCATCTACTTTTCTCGTCCTTCCACACCAACTAAACAAATGTATCTCCAACTTGCCCTAATGTGGGATGGTTCTTGACAGGGGTAATACGAAATGAAACTTCACAAGTGTTTAGGCTCAAAATGGGTAATCAATGGATAAGTGTAGTGTTTGGGATAGAGAAATGAACTGCCTCTCATCATTTCAGCTATCGTACCTTTCGCGAGAGAACTCTTTACCTTGCAAACATGGAATTTTATACGCTCATCTCACAAGTGTATATGTATGGGACTGTGTATGGACATGGCTTGCCTTTCGTCATCCCGATGCATCTCATTTATCATTCTCAATCAATTCCGCATCATTATCAAATGGTTTAATTTTTGCAATCTTCAGTGGGACTCATGAACGAATAGAACCATCATGCAAAATCTTTTTCAGCAGATTTGAGCATTTTGAGCTTATTGACAAGCACATGCATTTTACCTCACCAAAACATTGCCATCAAAGCATAACATGAACATGATATCAAACACCAAAACAAAGGTTATTAAAAATTGGAGCTCCTTGGTCACCCTTGGAGAACAACACATGCATCGACCAACCGACATGGAAACTTAACCTTCGATGCTGCATTTTTCTTCATGCCCCTGCATAACAAGAACGTGCATGAATATGGCCTTAAAAAGAAATGTTATCTAAAATTGAAGAAATTTACATCACCCATCAACGCATTGTCTCCGCCAAATTGGAAATTGCCCCACATTTTTGGCTTCCTTTGAAAGGGTCAACCCTCGATCAGACAATAAGAGTTAAGCTTTGACAGATAGGGTTTATGCACTTTTTTTGAAATTTTTTGAACGAGAAGACATGAAGAAATCTAGCCCTCAGAATTCTCCTTGGATGATATTTTTTCAATTGTTGGATATCATCACCGAGCTAGTTTGGTGTATTCCAACATGCCCTCAAAATAAAGAAAAACTTGTAACTTCATTGAATCAAATGAATTACATTTATTGGAATGGAAAGCAAATACTCAAACCCTAGTAATCAAAGTTCGAACAATAACTGGAATTCAGCAAAGCAACAAAAGACTCCTTCGCAGAGGAGTACGAAAATTCTTCTACTTGGTGTCCCCATTAGCTCCTTCAGCATGGTTGGGCAGGGGATTGTGCTTAACATTTGGTTGACCAGTGGTGAAAGAGAGTGCCTTTGTATCCAGGAGGTCTTGAACTTTGTGCTTCAACACGTAACAATCATCAATGGAATGTCCAGCCTCGCCCATGTGATAATCACATTTCTTGGATGGGTCATAATTTTTGAACCTCTCAGGATTCGGACGCTTTGGTTCATTTGAAAGTAATCCTTTCTTTTGGAGGACTGGCAAAACCTTGGATAATGGCCCAGGCAAAGGTGTGAAGTTCCTCCTAGCACCTTGTGGTCGACTGGTGAATTGGCGTCCTCCACCTTACTGTTTGGCTGTGTCACGAGCTGGTTGAGAAAATGTCACATTCACCTCAGATGCAAACTCCTTATCTTTCTTGAAAGTAAATTTCTTTACAGAGGCAGTTTGCTCCATAGCCCAACCATCGCGCAAAGCAATCTCAATGCGTTCCCCTACGGGAATCAACTCAGCCAAGGATTCGAAACGAGACCCCAACACTCGATTGCGGTACTCAAATGGCAAAGACTTCATAAACATGTCTAGCATCTCCTTTTCGGTTAGCTCAGGGATAATTTGTGCAGCCACAGCTCTCCACCTCGTGGCATAAGCCTTGAAAGTCTCGGTCTTCTTCTTCTCAAAGCCAATCAAATCCTCACGTGACGGGGCCACGTCCATGTTAAATTTGTACTGACGGATGAAAGCATCAGATAACTCCTCCCACGTCTCAAGCAAATTAATATTCTTCACAATGAACCATTGAAGAGCAGGTCCGGTTAAGCTATCTTGGAAAGTGTGGATCATGAGCGGCACATTGTCAGCATACGGTGCCATCCTCATAGTGTAGTACTGCAAGTGGACCTTAGGACATGAAAGGCCTTCATACTTGTTGAACTCGGGTGCTTTGAACTTCTTAGGGACTTGGACCTTAGAAATATGAGCAAGGCCTCGTGGAAACTGATCTTGAAATCCTTGCATTTGACGAATTTGCTCCTCTAGCTTAGCAATGCGCTTAGCCTCATCACTCATTGGCATTTCAGAGGATGCCCCAGCCTTATCAATCAAGGTCGGAGGAACATTGTCAATCGAGATTGCTCCATTCTCAATCGAGGAAGTGCCGATGCTAGCATTCTTGCCTTTGTCTTTTACCTCAGTTGGAGCAGGGTCATTGGGCAGTACAACTTCAACTCTTGGTTGAGCAGACACGGCCAAAGCAGAAATGCTTGTGTTTAGAGAAACAACTTGCTTCGAGAGGTTTTCGAGGACATTCAGGACTGTCTTCATCTCTGTTTCAAGAGCAACAACACGAATTTGCTCATTTTGATCAGCCATTCTTGCTCTTGACCTTGTGATGATGGGTGAGCGTGGACGATCCGTGATCACCTACAAAAGACAAAGCTAAACATGAATATGTGATCGGGAGAATGTTCAGTCGATGACTTAATCATCATTTTTTCTTTTAAAAAGGGATGAATGAAGAATGACGACCTTTGACACACTTTTAAAAAAAGCATATAATTGAAAATTTCATGAAATTTTTTTTTGCTTTTTTTGAAGAAAAATCTTAATGAGAATTAATTTTGACTAAAAAATTACTATGACAACACTATGGACCGACTCAAAACTCGAAAATGTAAATGAAATTCAAAGAATAGGGATAGAAGGCTTACTTCGCAAGTAGATCAGGGGCAATCACATAGACATGCGCATGATAAGTGCAGCTCGATTTCTACTCTAAAAGGCTTAACAAAGTGGAGCCACAAGGGTGGGATGACTAGTTGCAGCCTCGCATACTAAGTCAAGCCCTCGTAACTCCGGCTCAGTCAAGAATGATGCCCCGATGCGACGCTGACTCGCGGGCAGAGGCAAACACTCTCGACACCAAGAAATAAAGCTTCGGGATTAAGTTTGGGCAACCTCTACTACGCAGCCTCGCGGTTGAAGTTGTATCCAAACTTAATACCATCCTAAGTGATCCTATGCGGCCCAGGTCCGGCGGCAGGTTGTATGTGCAAAAGTGTAGTGCTAAAACAATTAAATCATGCATATCAATTGATATCAAACAACACTTCACACAAAATTACTTAAACATTTAAGACAACCCTGCAAAAACATTCAACTCATGTTAGGGACTTACCTGGAATCCTCGTTGCCAAACAAAATTTTAAAAATAATGAAAAATGGCCTAAGTCCACTAAGAATTTTTTCAAGTCCCCAGCGGAGTCGCCAAGCTGTCGCGACCTCCCCGAAGGTGCACCACCTAGGGGTTCGGCTAATGGTTTGTTAAGTATGACTTAACTTGAGTTCTCCCAAATTCAGACCAATTCACGACTTTGGTTTCACTTTCTTTAAACATGCAAGATATTCAATTTGGAGCCGCCACTAACCTATTTATGGTGGGTCGGTTAGAAACCCATGTAAGACATCGGGAGTCATGCCTTACTCCTACGAACCAGAGATCTAGGATTCGGGGACTTGGTTACGCTAAATTACTCTAACGCCCTTTCGGTACCTTTTCATTATTTTCAAAACTTCGCAGGCAGTTTGGATTCATTCGAATTATACTCCTAACATGCAATAGTGATCATACGTATACTCAAATAAAAATTCAAGAATGGAATGAAATAATAAAACAAATCAAATCAAATCAAATCTAACAAAAATCGAATCAAATAAAATCAAACCAAATCAAATCAAATCAAATCACATATAATCAAATAAAATCTAAAAAAATACCAAATAAAATCTAATCTAACAACATAAAATAAAATCTAATCTAATAAAATACCAAATAAAATCTAACAAAATAAAATAAGATATGCATGAAAATCAACAAATCTAATGCAATATATGAAATGCAATTTTTTTGGAATTTTTATGATTTAATTAGCCTAATTATCCATAGCTAAATATTACCTAATCTAAATTAGGAAACCAAATATATATCAATTCCTAATTTAAACTAAATCTTATTCAACCAAAGATAATGTCCTATAATGCAATCTAGCTAAAAAATATCCTAAACAAAAATATCTAATATGCAATCTAAACTAATTATGTCAATTTTACCTAATCGTGCAATTAATCTAAACATGCGATTATTAAAATAAACGTGGAATTAATCTAAAGATGCAATTTTAAATCTAAATATGCAAATAACCTAATTATGCAATTTGCCTAGACATGCAATTAATCTAATATGCACGTAATGCAACGCAATCAATTTAAACATGCAAAATTGTCTAAATATGCACAAAAAGGAAATTAAACATAAAATAAGAAATCAAACACTTAAAAATTGAATTCTGAAAAAAAAATGATTTTTTTATTTTTTTAAATGAACGAAAATAAAAAATAAATAAAAGAAAAGAAAAGAAATCGGAGGCAACTCATTCGGACAATTCAGCAAACGGGTCATATGCAGTGGAAACATTGAATCGCAGGACCAAAAAGGCACAAATTCTAACTCCGTAATGCATTAGGAATCAAAAATTAGCACGCGCAATCAAAATATCAATCTTCTGAAGCTTTGAAACCGGAAAAATCGGTCATGACCCATTCAAGTCCGAAAATCACAATAAACCAAGGGAAGTCACAAGAAGAAAAGTAAAAACAATGGCTCTCCCTACGCGATTCGAAGATTGCGGAATACGAGCGTGCTCAAACAAAGTCGAGCTTCTCCACAGCTCGTCCGCAAGGCCTTTCGTTCGCGATCCTCGGGAAGCCAAGGACACACCGGTAATAACGAAAACTCACCTGCGAAGACGAACACAAGAAACCGAGGACACGTCACCGGAGTTGGAAGCTTAAACGAGATATCACGGAAGGATGGCCGGCGTTGAAGATTTCGGACGACCAATTCCTCTCGCGTTTTCCTTCTTTCTGTCTTTTCTGTGCGCCCCCCTTTTTCCCACGAAAGAGTCCCCACTTGTACGATTTTTGTCACCGAAAAAGTTCTTTTTTTTCTTCCTTACCTGTGCATGCCTTTTTCTCCTTGAAGAAAGAGTTTTTTTCCCCTGTGTCTCTGCCTCTCTTTCGCTCTCTCTCTCTCTCTCTCTGCGTGGGTGCCCGTCTTTTTTTCTTTGTAAAAGCGAGTCCCCCTTTATTTCTTCTCCTGGACGCTTTTCCTAGGCTGGGGATTTGGTCAAATCTTCTACAAGATTTTGACCGAATCCTCAAAGAAATCCCTTCCCCCTTTTTTTTTTTTTTTGATTTTGCTGATTCTCAGCCTTTGTTCTCCCTTACACGCAGATGTTCTCTTCCCAAATTTGATAAAGCCTATTGACTTAAAACCCCCACAAGGATGGAAATTTTCATATTTTCTTTGAGATAATCTCTATCCAAAATATGTTTCATCAATGCTCTTTCCTTTTATTCACTTGTTTGAATATCGACCGATTCCATGCGATATTTGACTGTGGCCGTAAATCAATGAAATTCCTAATTTTGCCAACGAATCTGGACAAAATTACATGCTCTCCTTGCATGGACCCACTTAATATGAAATTAAATCTATATGCTCCTAAAACTATATGCAATTATAAAGATAAAAAAAAAAGGCGCAAAAATTTAGGTGTCAACACCAATCTAAGGGAGTTAGTCTCTTATTCAACCAATCTATGCGAGTTCATCTCCTCTTTGACCATTCTAAAGGAGTTCGTCTCCTCTTGGTCAAATGAAACGGAGTTCGTCCGTCTTGGTCCAATCTAATGGTGTTCGTCTCCTCCTGGACAAATCTAAAGGAGTTCGTCTTCTCTAGGACCAATCTAAAGGAATTCGTCTCATCTTGGTCCAATCTAAAGAACTTTGTCTTCTCTTGGACTAATCTAAAGGAGTTTGTCTTCTCTTGGTCCACTCAAATGAAGTTCATCCTATTGGTCTAATCTAAGGGAGTTCGTCTCCTCATGGTCAAATCAAAGGGAGTTCGTCCGTCTTGGTCCAGTCTAACGGAGTTCGTCTTCTTGGTCCAATCGAAGGGAGTTTGTCTTCTCTTGGACCTATCCAAAGGTGTTCATCTCCCCATGGTCCAATCTAGGGGAGTTCGTCCGCTTGGTCCAATCTAGGGGAGTTCGTCTCCTCTTGGACCAATCTAAAGATGTTCGTCTCCTCCTGGCCCAATCCTAGGGAGTTTGTGCCCTCATGGACCTATCCAAAGGTGTTCGTCTCCTCTTTGTCCAATATAGGGGAGTTCGTCCTCTTGGTCCTATCTAGCGGAGTTCGTCTCTTCTTAGCCCAATCTAAGGGAGTTCATCTCTTCTTGGACCAATATAAAGGAGTTCGTCTCCTCTTGCACAAATCAAAGGGAGTTCGTCCGTCTTGGTCCGGTCTAACGGTGTTCGTCTTCTTGGTCCAATCGAAGGGAGTTTGTCTTCTCTTGGACCTATCCAAACGTGTTCGTCTCCTCTTGGTCCAATCTAGGGGAGTTCATCGTCTTGGTCCTATCTAGGAGAGTTCGTCTCCTCTTGGACCAATCTAAGGGAGATCGTCTCCTCCTGGTCCAATCCACGGGAGTTCGTCCCCTCATGGACCTTTCCAAAGTTGTTCGTCTCCTCATGGTCCAATATAGGGGAGTTCGTCCTCTTGGTCCTATCTAGGGGAGTTCGTCTCTTCTTCGACCAATCTAAGGGTGTTCGTCTCCTCTTAGACCAATCTAAAGGAGTTCTTCTCCTCTTGGTCAAATCAATGCAGTTCGTCCGTCTTGGTCCAATCTAATGGTGTTCGTCTCCTCCTGGACCAATCTAAGGGAGTTCGTCTTCTCTTGGACCCATCTAAAGGAGTTCCTCTCCTCTTGGTCCAATCTAAGGGAGTTCATCCTCTTGGTCCAATATAGCGGAGTGCATCCTTTTGGTCCATTCTAGCGGAGTCGTCTCATCTTGGTCCAATCTAAAGAAGTTCGTCTTCTCAGGGACTAATCTTAACGAGTTCATCTCCTCTTGGTCAAATCAAAGGGAGTTCATCCGTCTTGGTCCAGTATAACGGAGTTCGTCTTCTTGGTCCAATCGAAGGGAGGTCGTCATCTCTTGGACCTATCCAAAGGTGGTCGTCTCCTCTTGGTCCAATCTAGGGGAGTTTGTCCACTTGGTCCTATCTTGGGGAGCTCGTCTCCCCTTGGACGAATCTAAGGGAGTTCGTCTCTTCTTGGACCAATCTATGGGAGTTCGTCTCCTCTTTGACCAATCTAAAGGAATTCGTCTCCTCTTGGTCAAATCAAGCGGAGTTCGTCTCCTCTTGGTCCAATCAAAGGGAGTTCGTCTTATTGGTCCAATCAACGGTGTTTCGTCTCCTCTTGGACCAATCTAAGGGAGTTCGCCTCTTCTAGGACCAATCTATGGGAGTTCGTCCTGTTGGTCCAATCTACGGGAGCTCTTCTCCTCTTAGACCAATCTAAGGGAGTTCGTCTCCACTTGGCCCAATCTAAGGGAGTTCGTCCCCTCTTGGACCAATCTAACGGACTTCGTCTCCTCTTGGTCTAATCTAAGAGAGTTCGTCCTCTTGGTCCAATGTAAAGAATTTCATCCTCTCTTGGACCAATCTAAAGGAGTTCGTCTCCTCTTTGTCCAATCGAAGGGAGTTCGTCCTATTGGTCAAATCTACAGGATTTCGTCTCCACTTGGACCAATCTTAGGGAGTTCGTCTCTTCTTTGACGAATCTAATGGAGTTCATGTCCTCTTGGTCAAATCAAACGGAGTTCGTCCGTCTTGGTCCAATCTAATGGTGTTCGTCTCCTCCTAGACCAATCTAAAGGAGTTCGTCTCATCTTGGTCCAATCTAAGGGAGTTCGTCCTCTTGGTCCAATCTAGGAGAGTTCGTCCTCTTGGTCCAATCTAAGGGAGTTCGTCTCATCCTGGACTAATCTATAGGAGTTCGTCTCCTCTTGGTCAAATTAAAGGGAGTTCGTCTCCTCCTGGACCAATCTAAGGGAGTTCGTCTCCTCTTGGTCCAATCCAAGGGAGTTCGTCCCCTCTTAGACCAATCCAAAGGACTTCGTCACCTCTTGGTCAAATCTATCGTAGTTCGTCCTCTTGGTCAAGTCTAAGGGAGTTCATCTTCTGTTGGTCCAATCTAGGGGAGTTCATCTCATCTTGGTCCAATCTAAGGGTGTTCATCCTCTTGGTCCAATCTAGGGAAGTTCGTCTCATATTGGTCCAATCTAAGGGTGTTCATCCTCTTGGTCCAATCTAGGGGAGTTCGTCTCATCTTGGTCCAATCTAAGGGTGTTCATCCTCTTGGTCCAATCTAGGGGAGTCCGTCTCATCTTGGTCCAATCTAAAGAAGTTCCTCTTCTCTTGGACTAATCTAAAGGAGTTCCTCTCCTCTTGGTTCAATCAATGGAAGTTCGTCCTATTGGTCTAATCTAAGGGAGTTCGTCTCCTTTTGGACCAATCTAAAGGAGTTCGTCTCCTCTAGGTCAAATCAAAGGGAGTTCATCCGTCTTGGTCCAGTCTAACGGAGTTCGTTTGCTTGGTCCAATCGAAGGGAGTTCGACATCTCTTGGACCTATCCAAAGGTGTTCGTCTCCTCTTGGTCCAATGTAGGGGAGTTCGTCCCCTGGGTCATATCTAGGGGAGTTCGTCTCCTCTTGGACCAATCTAAGGGAGTTCGTCTACTACTGGTCCAGTCCAAGGGAGTTCGTCTCCTTTTGGTCTAATCTAAGGGAGTTCGTCTCCTCTTGGACCAATCTATAGGAGTTCGTCTCCTCTGAAAGCGCTAGTGCAATGAGTAAATATGTAAAAGCTAATGCGGAAATAAAAAGCTTCTGGATAATAAATAAAGTTAGAGAGTAAAGAGAATCAAACACAAGATGTATAGTGGTTCGGCTTAGATCAAGCCGTCCACTCTCCCACGATGACAGCCTATTGGCTGGAGTCCACTATGAATCAAAAGAGTTACAATCTCAATATCTAAGCTTCTTTGCTTCACTCTCACGAAGTTCATGTATCACACTCTTTTGAATACAAATAAAGCTCTTAGTGATTCAGACGTTAGGAGAATTGCTCTCTAACGTTCGTTCAACCCAACTTGAAATGTCTCCCTTAAATACTCCTTCATGCCTTCATAACCGTTGGCACTTTCCAAAGGAATTCTTCCAATCTAACCGTTGGACAGAATCAATCAGGAGATCTCAAGCTATAAATAGAAACAATAAAGGATCCGTCAATCCCGATCTCCCATTCAATCAGGATCTTCAGTTTCCTTAAGTGAACACTTGCTCCATATAATTGATTGTTTCAACAAATGCAATAATCAAATCCAATCAATCAATAGGCTGTCAAAGATATATATCAATCCATACTTTCTGGACCAGATCTTCGTGGGAAAAGAATAAGATCACAAAGATCTATAACCATAATAACTTAAGTCTGTCTTCCCCAGACATTGGGAAAGTCTGATCACTTTAGATTTTGGGAAAGTCTGACCACCTCAGACTTTGGGAAAGTCTGAACATCTCAGACTTTGATACAGTTTTGTCATCGTCAAAACTAGCACCAACAATCTCCCCCTTTTTGATGATGACAAAACCTTCCTGCAATCATAGTATATGCTATACCAAAACAACTTGAAATATCACATGTTAGCACAACGAGTTGAAGATAACAAGATCCATCAGAATATGCAAATATTAAGTAGAATAATCACAAATTCCAAATAAGTCCAAAAACCACAAAAATCAAACCAGAGCCCAAGACCAATTCAAAGAACAATCAAAATCCAAATCATCAATCAAAATCAAAACCAAAATAACAATCAAAGCGATCAAAAACGAATCTTCCCAGGCCACTGTCTCCCCCTTTTTGTCATCAATCAAAAAGCTAAGTAGAACGGGGAGCACGAACAAGATGAAAATTATCCATCGAACGCACAGTCTGCTCGACCCGAACTATGTCTTGTTGCATCTGATCCATCTATTGATTGACGAACTGCTTGAGCTGCTCAATACTTCGTTCCATAGAAGAATATTGAGATTGGAGACCTGTAAGTAATGCAATAATCTCTGCAGAACGATCAGCAGAAGCAACTGGTATAGATTCTGTTGGTCTGGATGGTGTACCCTCTTCTTGTTGTCCTATATTAACTCCCCCTGTCTCTAAGCCAGTTGATGTAGGAGTTTTTGAAACAACTTGTGGAGGAGGAGGAGAGACAACAAATGTATCTTCTGGATGAGCCATAGTATCCCTTGGAGGACTAGGAACCAGTTCTTCTTCCTCTTCATCAGACTCTGTTTTCTCAGATTCTGTCTCCCTGTGAGTTTCTTCTTCAGCAACATCTTCCTCAACATCTTCTTCTTCATCCTGCAGAATCAACGACAGTTTTGCCTTTTTCAGCGTTTAAGGAATTTCCTGCAAAGTCTCCTCTTCGTCCAATCTAAGGGAGTTCATCCTCTTGGTCCATCTAGGGGAGTTCGTCTCTTCTTGGTCCAATCTAAAGAAATTCATCTTCTCTTGGACTAATCTAAAGGAGTTCGTCTCCTCTTGGTTCAATCAAAGGAAGTTCGTCCTATTGGTCTAATCTAAGGGAGTTCGTCTGCTTTTGGACCAATCTAAAGGAGTTCGTCTCCTTTTGGTCAAATCAAAGGGAATTCATCCGTCTTGGTCTAGTCTGACAGAGTTCGTCTTCTTGGTCCAATCGAAGGGAGTTCAACTTCCCTTGGACCTATCCAAATGTGTTCGTCTCCTCTTGGTCCAATCTAGGGGAGTTCGTCCACTGGGTCCTATCTAGGGGAGTTCGTCTCCTCTTGGACCAATCTAAGGGAGTTCGTCTCCTACTGGTCCAATCCAAGGGAGTTCGTCCCCTCATGGACCTATCCAAAGGTGTTCATCTCCTCTTGGTCCAATCTAGGGGAGTTCGTTCTCTTGGTCCTATCTAGGGGAGTTCGTCTCTTCTTGGACCAATCTAAGGGTGTTCGTCTCCTCATGGACCAATTTAAGGGAGTTCGTCCTCTTGGTCCAATCTAAAGAAGTTCGTCCTGCCTTGGACAATTCTAAAGGAGTTTGTCTCCTCTTGATCCAATCAAAGGGAGTTCGTCCTATTGGTCAAATCTACATGATTTCGTCTCCTCTTGGACCAATCTAAGGAAGTTCGTCTCCTCTTTGACCAATCTAAAGGAATTCGTCTCTTCTTGGTCAAATCAAACGGAGTTCGTCCGTCTTGGTCCAATCTAATGGTGTTCGTCTCCTCCTGGACCAATCTAAAGGAGTTCGTCTTCTCTTGGACCAATCTAAAGGAATTCATCTCATCTTGGTCCAATCTAAGGGAGTTCATCCTCTTGGTCCAATCTAGGGAAGTTGGTCTCATCTTGGTCCAATCTAAAGAAGTTTGTCTTCTCTTGGACTAATCTAAAGGAGCTCGTCTCCTCTTGGTTCAGTCAAAGGAAGTTCGTCCTATTGGTCTAATCTAAGCGAGTTCGTCTCCTTTTGGACCAATCTAAAGGAGTTCGTCTCCTCTTGGTCAAATCAAAGGGAGTTCGTCCGTCTTGGTCCAGTCTGACGGAGTTCGTCTTCTTGGTCCAATCGAAGGGAGTTCGACTTCTCTTGGACCTATCCAAAGGTGTTCGTCTCCTCTTGGTCCAATCTAGGGGAGTTCGTCCTCTGGGTCCTAACAAGGGGAGTTCGTCTCCTCTTGGACCAATCTAAGGGAGTTCGTCTCCTCCTGGTCCAATCCAAGGGAGTTTGTCCCCTCTTAGACCAATCCAAAGGACTTCGTCACCTCTTGGTCCAATCTAGGGGAGTTCGTTCTCTTGGTCTTATCTTGGGGAGTTCGTCTCTTCTTGGACCAATCTAAGGGTGTTCGTCTCCTCATGGACCAATTTAAGGGAGTTCGTCCTCTTGGTCCAATCTAAAGAAGTTCGTCCTGCCTTGGACCAATCTAAAGGAGTTCGTCTGCCCTTGGTCAAATCAAAGGGAGTTCGTTCGTCTTGGTCCAGTCTGACGGAGTTCGTCTTCTTGGTCCAATCGAAGGGAGTTCGACTTCTCTTGGACCTATCCAAAGGTGTTCGTCTCCTCTTGGTCCAATCTAAGGGAGTTCGTCCTCTGGGTCCTATCTAGGGGAGTTCGTCTCCTCTTGGACCAATCTAAGGGAGTTCGTCTCCTACTGGTCCAATCCAAGGGAGTTCGTCCCCTCTTGGTCCTATCCAAAGGTGTTCGTCTCCTCTTGGACCAATCTAGGGGAGTTCGTTCTCTTGGTCCAATCTAGGGGAGTTCGTCTATTCTTGGACCAATCTAAGGGTGTTCGTCTCCACATGGACCAATTTAAGGGAGTTCGTCCTCTTGGTCCAATCTGAAGAAGTTCGTCCTGCCTTGGACCAATCTAAAGGAGTTCGTCTCCTCTTGGTCCAATCGAAGGGAGTTCGTCTCTTCTTGGACCAATCTGTGGGAGTTCGTCTCCTCTTTGACGAATCTAAAGGAATTCGTCTCTTCTTGGTCAAATCAAAAGGAGTTCATCCGTCTTGGTCCAATCTAATGGTGTTCGTCTCCTCTTGGACCAATCTAAAGGAGTTCGTCTTCTCTTGGACCAATTAAAAGGAATTCGTCTCATCTTGGTCCAATCTAAGGGAGTTCATCCTCTTGGTCCAATCTAGGGGAGTTCGTCTCATCTTGGTCCAATCTATAGAAGTTCGTCTTCTCTTGGACTAATCTAAAGGAGTTCGTCTCCTCTTGGTCCAATCAAAGGAAGTTCGTCCTATTGGTCTAATCTAAGGGAGTTCGTCTCCTCTTGGTCAAATCAATGGGAGTTCGTCCGTCTTGGTCTAGTCTAACGGAGTTCGTCTTCTTGGTCCAATCGAAGGGAGTTCGTCTTCTCTTGGACCTATCCAAAGGTGTTCGTCTCCTCTTGGTCCAATCTTGGGGAGTCATCCTCTTGGTCCTAGCCAGGGATTTCGTCTCTTGTTGGACCAATCTAAGGGAGTTCGTCTCTTCTTGGACCAATTTATGGGAGTTCGTCTCCTCTTTGACCAATCTAAAGGAATTCGTCTCTTCTTGGTCAAATCAAAAGGAGTTCGTCCGTCTTGGTCCAATATAATGGTGTTCGTCTCCTCTTGGACCAATCTAAAGGAGTTCGTCTTCTCTTGGACCAATCTAAAGGAATTCGTCTCATCTTGGTCCAATCTAAGGGAGTTCATCCTCTTGGTCCAATCTAGGGGAGTTCGTCTCATCTTGGTCCAACCTAAAGCAGTTCGTCTTCTCTTGGACTAATCTAAAGGAGTTCGTCTCCTCTTGGTCAAATCAAAGGAAGTTCGTCCTATTGGTCTAATCTATGGGAGTTCGTCTCCTCTTGGTCAAATCAAGGGGAGTTCGTCTGTCTTGGTCCAGTCTAACGGAGTTCGTCTTCTTGGTCCAATCGAAGGGAGTTCATCTTCTCTTGGACCTATCCAATGGTGTTCGTCTCCTCTTGGTCCAATCTTGGGGTGTCATCCTCTTGGTCCTAGCCAGGGGATTTCTTCTCTTCTTGGCTCAATCTAAGGGAGTTCGTCTCTTCTTGGACCAATCTAAAGCAGTTCGTCTCCTCTTGGTCAAATCAAAGGGAGTTCGTCCGTCTTGGTCAAGTCTAACGGAGTTCGTCTTCTTGGTCCAATCTAAGGTAGTTCGTCTTCTCTTGGACCTATCCAAAGGTGTTCGTCTACACTTGGTCCAATCTAGGGGAATTCGTCCTCTTGGTCCTATCTAGGGGAGTTCGTCTCCTCTTGGACCAATCTAAGGGATTTCGTCTCCTGTTGGTCCAATCCAAGTGAGTTCGTCCCCTCTTGGACCTATCCAAAGGTGTTCGTCTCCTCTTGGTCCAATCTAGGGGAGTTCGTCCTCTTGGTCCTACCTAGGCTAGTTCGTCTCTTCTTGGACCAATCTAAGAGACAACAAATGTATCTTCTGGAGGAGCCATAGTATCCCTTGGAGGACTAGGAACCAGTTCTTCTTCCTCTTCATCAGACTCTATTTTCTCATATTCTGTCTCCCTGTGAGTTTCTTCTTCAGCAACATCTTCCTCAACATCTTCTTCTTCATCCTGCAGAATCAACGACAGTTTTGCCTTTTTCAGCGTTTAAGGAATTTCCTGCAAAGTCTCCTCTTGGTCCAATCTAAGGGAGTTCATCCTCTTGGTCCAATCTAGGGGAGTTCGTCTCATCTTGGTCCAATCTAAAGAAATTCATCTTCTCTTGGACTAATCTAAAGGAGTTCGTCTCCTCTTGGTTCAATCAAAGGAAGTTCGTCATATTGGTCTAATTTAAGGGAGTTCGTCTCCTTTTGGACCAATCTAAAGGAGTTCGTCTCCTTTTGGTCAAATCAAAGGGAATTCATCCGTCTTGGTCTAGTCTGACGGAGTTCGTCTTCTTGGTCCAATCGAAGGGAGTTCAACTTCCCTTGGACCTATCCAAAAGTGTTCGTCTCCTCTTGGTCCAATCTAGGGGAGTTCGTCCTCTGGGTCCTCTCTAGGGGAGTTCGTCTCCTCTTGGACCAATCTAAGGGAGTTCGTCTCCTACTGGTCCAATCCAAGGGAGTTCGTCCCCTCTTGGACCTATCCAAAGGTGTTCGTCTCCTCTTGGTCCAATCTAGGGGAGTTCGTTCTCTTGGTCCTATCTAGGGGAGTTCGTCTCTTCTTTGACCAATCTAAGAGTGTTCGTCTCCTAATGGAACAATTTAGGGGAGTTCGTCCACTTGGTCCAATCTAAAGAAGTTCGTCCTGTCTTGGACAATTCTAAAGGAGTTTGTCTCCTCTTGGTCCAATCGAAGGGAGTTCGTCCTATTGGTCAAATCTACAGGATTTCGTCTCCACTTGGACCAATCTAAGGGAGTTCGTCTCCTCTTTGACCAATCTAATGGAATTCGTCTCTTCTTGGTCAAATCCAACGGAGTTCGTCCGTCTTGGTCCAATCTAACGGTGTTCGTCTCTTCCTGGACCAATCTAAAGGAGTTCGTCTTCTCTTGGACCAATCTAAAGGAATTCCTCTCATCTTGGTCCAATCTAAGGGAGTTCATCCTCTTGGTCCAATCTAGGGAAGTTGGTCTCAGCTTGGTCCAATCTAAAGAAGCTCGTCTTCTCTTGGACTAATCTAAAGGAGTTCGTCTCCTCTTGGTTCAATCAAAGGAAGTTCGTCCTATTGGTCAAATCTAAGGGAGTACGTCTCCTTTTGGACCAATCTAAAGGAGTTCGTCTCCTCTTGGTCAAATCAAAGGGAGTTCATCCGTCTTGGTCCTGTCTGACGGAGTTTGTTTTCTTGGTCCAATCGAAGGGAGTTCGACTTCTCTTGGACCTATTTAAAGGTGTTCGTCTCCTCTTGGTCCAATCTAGGGGAGTTCGTCCTCTGGGTCCTATCTAGGGGAGTTCGTCTCCTCTTGGATCAATCTAAGGGAGTTCGTCTCCTACTGGTCCAATCCAAGGGAGTTCGTCCCCTCTTGGACCTATCCAAAGGTGTTTGTCTCCTCTTGGTCCAATCTAGGGGAGTTCGTTCTCTTGGTCCTATCTAGGGGAGTTCGTCTCTTCTTGGACCAATCTAAGGGTGTTCGTCTCCTCATGGACCAATTTAAGGGAGTTCGTCCTCTTGGTCCAATCTAAAGAAGTTCGTCCTGCCTTGGACCGTTCTAAAGGAGTTCGTCTCCTCTTCGTCCAATCGAAGGGAGTTCGTCTCTTCTTGGACCTATCTATGGGAGTTCGTCTCCTCTTTGACCAATCTAAAGGAATTCGTCTCTTCTTGGTCAAATCCAACGGAGTTCGTCCGTCTTGGTCCAATCTAACGATGTTCGTCTCCTCCTGGACCAATCTAAAGGAGTTCGTCTTCTCTTGGACCAATCTAAAAGAGTTCGTCTCCTCTTGGACCAATCTAAGGGATTTCGTCTCCTCTTGGTCCAATCCAAGTGAGTTCGTCCCCTCTTGCACCTATCCAAAGGTGTTCGTCTCCTCTTGGTCCAATCTAGGGGAGTTCGTCCTCTTGGTCCTACCTAGGCTAGTTCGTCTCTTCTTGGACCAATCTAAGAGAGTTCGTCCCCTCCTGGACCAATCTAAAGGAGATTTTATCCTCTTGTTCAAATCAAAGGGAGTTCATCCTCTTGGTCCAATCTAGGGGAGTTAGTCTCCTCTTGGACTAATCTAAAGGAGTTCGTCTCCTCTTGGTCCAATCAAAGGGAGTTCGTTCTTTTGGTCTAATCTAAGGGTGTTCTTCTCCTTTTGGACCAATCTAAAGGTGTTCGTCTCCTCTTGGTCAAATCAAAGGGAGTTCATCCGTCTTGGTCCTGTGTAACGGAGTTCATCTGCATGGTCCAATCTATGGGATTTCGTCTTCTCTTGGACCAATCCAAAGGTGTTCATCTCCTCTTCGTCCAATCTGGGGGAGTTCGTCCTCTTGGTCCAATCTAGGGGAGTTCGTCTCCTCTTGGACCAATCTAAGGGAGTTCGTCTCCTCTTGGTCCAATCCAAGGGAGTTTGTCCCCTCTTAGACCAATCCAAAGGACTTCGTCACCTCTTGGTCAAATCTAACGTAGTTCGTCCTCTTGGTCAATTCTAAGGGAGTTCGTCTTCTATTGGACCAATCTAAAGGAGTTCGTCCTCTTGGTCCAATCTAGGGGAATCATCTCCTCTTGGACCAATCTAAGGGAGTTCATCTCCTCTTGGGCCAATCACACGGAGTTCGTCTCCACTTGGTCTAATTTAAGGGAGTTCGTCCTCTTGGTCTAATCTAAAGAAGTTCGTCCTCTCTTGGACCAATCTAATGGAGTTCATCTCCTCTTGGTCCAATCAAAGGGAGTTCATCCAATTGGTCCAATCTACGGGATTTCGTCTCCTCTTGGACCTATCTAAGGGAGTTCGTCTCTTCTTGGACCAATCTGTGGGAGTTCGTCTCCTCTTGGTCAAATCAAACGGAGTTCGTCCGTCTTGGTCCAATCTAATGGTGTTGTTCTCCTCCTGGACCAATCTAAAGGAGTTCCTCCTCTCTTGGTCCAATCTAAGGGAGTTCATCCTCTTGGTCCAATCTAGGGGAGTTCATCTCATCTTGGTCCAATCTAAAGAAGTTCGTCTTCTCTTGGACTAATCTAAACGAGTTCGTCTCGTCTTGGTCCAATCAAAGGGAGTTCGTTCGATTGGTCTAATCTAAGGGAGTTCGTCTCCTTTCGGACCAATCTAAACGAGTTCGTCTCCTCTTGTTCAAATCAAAGGGGGTTCATCCGTCTTGGTCCAATCTAACGCAGTTCGTTTTCTCTTGGACCTATCCTAAGGTGTTCATCTCCACTTCTTCCAATCTAGGGGAGTTCGTCCTTTTGGTCCAATCTTGGGGAGTTCGTCTACTCTTGGACCAATCTAAGGGAGTTTGTCTCCTCTTGGTCCAATCTAGGGGAATTCATCTCCTCTTGGACCAATCTAAGGGACTTCGTCTCCTCTTGGTCCAATCCATGGGAGTTCGTCCCCTCTTAGACCAATCCAAAGGACTTCGTTACCTTTTGGTCAAATCTAAGGTGGTTCGTCCTCTTGGACCAATCTAGGGGAGTTCGTCTTCTATTGGACCAATCTAAAGGAGTTCATCCTCTTGGTCCAATCTAGGGGAATTCATCTCCTCTTGGACCAATCTGAGGGTGTTCGTCTCCTCTTGGACCAATATAGGGGAGTTTGTCTCTTCTTGGACCAGTCTAAAGGAGATCGTCTCGTCTTGTTGAAATCAAAGGGAGTTCGTCCGTCTTGGTCCAATCTAATGGTGTTCGTCCCATCCTGGACCAATCTAAGGGAGCT
Organism: Melaleuca quinquenervia; assembly: GCA_030064385.1. Classification (NCBI taxonomy): domain Eukaryota; kingdom Viridiplantae; phylum Streptophyta; class Magnoliopsida; order Myrtales; family Myrtaceae; genus Melaleuca; species Melaleuca quinquenervia. Next base: position 213,026 of record JAPVXF010000026.1, on the reverse strand, counting down.
CATCTTCTCTTGAACCAATCTAAAGGAGTTGATCTCCTCTTGGTCCAATCTAAGGGAGTTCATCCTCTTGGTCCAAGCTAGGGGAGTTCGTTTTCAATTGGACCAATCTGAGGGTGTTCGTCTCATCTTGGACCAATCTAAAGAAGTTCGTCATCTCTTGGACCAATCTAAAGGAGTTCGTGTCCTCTTGGTCCAATCAAAGGGAGTTCGTCCGATTGGTCTAATCAAAGGGAGTTCATCTCCACTTGGACCAATCTAAAGGAGTTCGTCTCCTCCAAGTCAAATCAAAGGTAGTTCATCCATCTTGGTCCAATCTAACGGAGTTCGTCTTCTCTTGGACCTATCCAAATGTGTTCGTCGCATCATGGTCCAATCTAGGGGAGTTCGTCTCCTCTTGGACCAACGTAAGGGAGTTCATCTCCTCTTGGTTTAATCGATGGGAATTCGTCCCCTCTTGGACCAATCCAAAGGCTTTCGTCACCACATGGTCAAATCTAATGTAGTTCGTCCTCTTGGTCAAGTCTAAGGGAGTTCATCTCCTATTGGACCAATCTAAAGGAGTTTGTCCTCTTGGTCCAATCTAGGGGAATTCGTCTCCTCTTTCTCAAATCAAAGGGAGTTCATCCGTCATGGTCCAATTTAACGGATTTCGTCTTCTTGGTCCAATTTAAGGGAGTTCGTCTCCTCTTGGACCAATCTAAAGAAGTTCGTCTTCTCTTGGACCATTCTAAAGGAGTTCGTCTCCTCCTGGTCAAATCAAAGGGAGTTCATCCGTCTTGGTCCAATCTAACGGAGTTCGTCTTCTCTTGGACCTATCCAAAGGTGTTCGTCGCCTCATGGTCCAATCTAGGGGAGTTCGTCTTCTCTTGGACCAATGTAAGGGAGTTCGTCCCCTCTTGGACCAATCCAAAGGCTTTCGTCACTTCATGGTCAAATCTAATGTAGTTCGTCCTCTTGGTCAAGTCAAAGGGAGTTTGTCTCCTATTGGACAATTCTAAAGGAGTTCGTCCTCTTGGTCCAATCTAGGGGAATTCGTCTCCTCTTGAACCAATCTGAGAGAGTTCGTCTCCACTTTGTCCAATCTAAGGGAGTTCGTCCCCTCTTGCACCCATCAAACGGAGTTCGTCTCCTCTTGGTCAAATCTAAGGGAGTTTGTCCTCTCGGTCCAATCTAAAGAAGTTCGTCCTCTTGGATCAATCTAAAGGAGTTCGTCTCCTCTTGGTCTAGTCAAAGGGAGTTCGTCCTATTGGTCCAATCTACGGGATTTCGTCTCCTCTTGGGCCAATCTAAGGGAGTTCGTCTCAGCTTGCACCAATCTATGGGAGTTCGGCTCCTCTTGGACCAATCTAATGTTGTTCATCTCGTCTTGGTGAAATCAAAGGGAGTTCGTCTCCTCTTCGTCCAATCTAAAGGAGTTCGTCTCCTCTTAGTCAAATCAAAGGGAGTTCATCCGTCTTGGTCCAATCTAACGGAGTTCGTCTTCTCTTGGACTTATCCAAAGGTGTTCGTCGCCTCATGGTCCAATCTAGGAGTGTTCGTCTCCTCTTGCACCAATGTAAGGGAGTTCGTCTCCTCTTGGTTTAATCTATGGGAGTTTGTCCCCTCTTGGACCAATCCAAAGGCTTTCGTCACTTCATGGTCAAATCTAATGTAGTTCGTCCTCTAGGTCAAGTCAAAGGGAGTTTGTCTCCTATTGGACAATTCTAAAGGAGTTCGTCCTCTTGGTCCAATCTACGGGAATTCGTCTCCTCTTGAACCAATCTGAGGGAGTTCGTCTCCACTTTGTCCAATCTAAGGGAGTTCGTCCCCTCTTGCACCCATCAAAGGAGTTCGTCTCCTCTTGGTCAAATCTAAGGGAGTTTGTCCTCTCGGTCCAATCTAAAGAAGTTCGTCCTCTTGGATCAATCTAAAGGAGTTCGTCTCCTCTTGGTCTAATCAAAGGGAGTTCATCCTATTGGTCCAATCTACGGGATTTCGTCACCTCTTGGGCCAATCTAAGGGAGTTCGTCTCAGCTTGCACCAATCTATGGGAGTTCGGCTCCTCTTGGACCAATCTAATGTTGTTCATCTCGTCTTGGTGAAATCAAAGGGAGTTCGTCTCCTCTTGGTCCAATCTAAAGGAGTTCGTCTCCTCTTAGTCAAATCAATGGGAGTTCATTCGTCTTGGTCAAATCTAACGGAGTTCGTCTTCTCTTGGACCTATCCAAAGGTGTTCGTCTCCTCATGCTCGAATCTAGGGGAGTTCGTCCCCTCTTGGACCAATGTAAGGGAGTTCGTTTCCTCTTGGTCCAAACTATGGGAGTTTTCCCCTCTTGGACCAATCCAAAGGACTTCGTCAATACTTGGTCAAATCTAATGTAGTTCGTCCTCTTGGTCAAGTCAAAGGGAGTTCGTCTCCTATTGGACCAATCTAAAGGAGTTCGTCCTCTTGGTCCAATCTAGGGGAATTCGTCTCCTCTTGAACTAATCTAAGGGAGTTCGTCTCCACTTTGTCCATTCTAAGGGAGTTCGTCCCCTCTTGGACCAATCAAACGGAGTTCGTTTCCTCTTGGTCTTGTCTAAGGGAGTTCGTCCTCTTGGTCCAATCTAAAGAAGTTCGTCCTCTCTTGGATCAATCTAAAGGAGTTCGTCTCCTCTTGGTTTAATCAAAGGCAGTTCGTCCTATTGGTCCAATCTACGGGAATTCGTCTCCTCATGGACCAATCTAAGGGAGTTCGTCTCCTCTTGGTCCAAACTATGGGAGTTCGTCCCCTCTTGGACCAATCCAAAGGACTTCGTCACCTCTTGGTCAAATCTAATGTAGTTCATCCTCTTGGTCAAGTCTAAGGGAGTACGTCTTTTATTGGACCAATCCAAAGGAGTTCGTCCTCTTGGTCCAATCTAGGGGAATTCGTCTCCTCTTTGACCAATCTGTGAGAGTTCGTCTCCACTTGGTCCTATCTAAGGAAGTTCTTCCTATTGGTCCAATCTATGGGATTTCGTCTCCTCTTGGACCAATCTAAGGGAGTTCGTCTCTTCTTGGACCAATATAAGGGAGTTCGTCTCTTCTTGGACCAGTCTAAAGGAGTTCGTCTCCTCTTGGTGTAATCAAAGGGAGTTTGTCCGTCTTGGTCCAATCTAATGGTGTTCGTCTCCTGCTGGAACAATCTAAGGGTGTTCGTCTTCTCTTGAACCAATCTAAAGGAGTTCATCTCCTCTTGGTCCAATCTATGGGAGTTCATCCTCTTGGTCCAATCTAGGGGAGTTCGTCTCCTCTTGGACCAATCTGAGGGTGTTCGTCTCCTCTTGGACCAATCTAAAGAAGTTTGTCTTCTCTTGGACCAATCTAAAGGAGTTCGTGTCCTCTTGGTCCAATAAAAGGGAGTTCGTCTCCTCTTGGACCAATCTAAAGGAGTTCGTCTCCTCTTGGTCAAATCAAAGGGAGTTCATCCGTCTTGGTCCAATCTAAGGCACTTCGTCTTCTCTTGGACCTATCCAAAGGTGTTGGTCTCCTCATGGTCCAATCTAGGGGAGTTCGTCTCCTCTTGGACCAATGTAAGGGAGTTCGTCTCCTCTTGGTTAAATCTATGGGAGTTCGTCCCCACTTGGACCAATCCAAAGGACTTCGTCACCACATGGTCAAATCTAATGTAGTTCGTCCTCTTGGTAAGTCTAAGGAAGTTCGTCTCCAATTGGACCAATCCAAAGGAGTTCGTCCTCTTGGTCCAATCTAGGGGAATTCGTCTACTCTTGGACCAATCTAAGGGAGTTCGTCTCTTCTTGGACAAATCTATGGGAGTTCGCCTCCTGTTGGACCAATCTAAAGGAGTTCGTCTCCTCTTGGTCCAATCTAAGGGATTTCAACCTCTTGGTCCAATCTGGGGGAGTTAGTCTCATCTGGGTCCAATCTAAAGAAGTTCGTCTTCTCTTGGACTAACTAATGGAGTTTGTATCCTCTTCATCCAATCAAAGGGTTTTCGTCCTATTGGTTTAACATAAGGGACTTCGTCTCCTCTTGGTCCAATCAAAAGGAGTTGGTCTCCTCTTGGTCAAATCAAAGGGAGTTCATCCGTCTTGGTCCATTCTTACGGAGTTCGTTTTCTTGGTCCAATCAAAGGGAGGTCGTCTTCTCTTGGACCTATCCAAAGGTGTTCGTCTCCTCTTCGTCCAATCTAAAGGAGTTCGTCCCCTCTTGGACCAATCCAAAGGACTTAGTCACCTCTTGGTCAAATCTAATGTAGTTCGTCCTCTTGGTCAAGTCTAAGGGAGTTCGTCTTCTATTGCACCAATCTAAAGGAGTCCGTCCTCTAGGTCCAATCTCGGGGAATTCGTCTCCTCTTGGACCAATCTAAGGGAGTTCGTCTCCTCTTTGACCAATCTAAAGGAATTCGTCTCTTCTTGGTCAAATCCAACGGAGTTCGTCCGTCTTGGTCCAATCTAACGGTGTTCGTCTCCTCCTGGACCAATCTAAGGGAGTTCGTCTTCTCTTGGACCAATCTAAAGGAATTCATCTCATCTTGGTCCAATCAAAGGGAGTTCATCCTCTTGATCCAATCTAGGGAAGTTGGTCTCATCATGGTCCAATCTAAAGAAGCTCGTCTTCTCTTGGACTAATCTAAAGGAGTTCGTCTCCTTTTGGTTCAATCAAAGGAAGTTCGTCCAATTGGTCTAATCTAAGGGAGTTCGTCTCCTTTTGGACCAATCTAAAGGTGATCGTCTCCTCTTGGTCCAATCAAAGGGAGTTCATCCTCTTGGTCCAATCTAGGGGACTTCGTCTCCTCTAGGACCAATCTGAGGGTGTTCGTCTCCTCTTGGACCAATCTCAAGTAGTTCGTCTTCTCTTGGACCAATCTAAAGGAGTTCGTGTCCACTTGGTCCAATCAAAGGGAGTTCGTCCTATTGGTCAAATCTATGGGATTTTGTCTCCTCTTCGACCAATCTAAGGGAGTTCGTCTCTTCTTGGACCAATATAGGGGAGTTCGTCTCTTCTTGGACCAGTCTAAAGGACTTCATCTCCTCTTGGTGAAATCAAAGGGAGTTCGTCCGTCTTGGTCCAAGCTAATGGTGTTCGTCCCCTCCTGGACCAATCTAAGGGAGTTCGTCTTCTCTTGAACAAATCTAAAGGAGTTGATCTCCTCTTGGTCCAATCTAAGGGAGTTTATCCTCTTGGTCCAATCTAGGGGAGTTCGTCTCCTCTTGGACCAATCTGAGGGTGTTCGTCTCCTCTTGGACCAATCTAAAGTAGTTCATCTTCTCTTGGACCAATCTAAAGGAGTTCGTGTCCTCTTGGTCCAATCAAAGGGAGTTCGTCTCCACTTGGACCAATCTAAAGGAGTTCGTCTCCTCCTGGTCAAATCAAAGGGAGTTCATCCGTCTTGGTCCAATCTAACGGAGTTCGTCTTCTCTTGGACCTATCCAAAGGTGTTCGTCGCCTCATGGTCCAATCTAGGGGAGTTCGTCTCCTGTTGGACCAAAGTAAGGGAGTTCGTCTCCTCTTGGTTTAATCTATGGGAGTTCGTCCCCTCTTGGACTAATCCAAAGGCTTTCATCACCACATGGTGAAATCTACTGTAGTTCGTCCTCTTGGTCAAGTCCAAGGGAGTTCGTCTCCTATTGGACCAATCTAAAGAAGTTCGTCCTCTTGGTCCAATCTAGGGGAATTCGTCTCCTCTTCGTCAAATCAAAGGGAGTTCATCCGTCATGGTCCAATTTAATGGATTACATCTTCTTGGTCCAATTTAAGGGAATTCGTCTTCTCATGGACCTATCCAAAGGTGTTCGTCTCGTCTTGGTCCAATCTAGGGGAGATCGTCCCCTCTAGGACTAATCTATGGGAGTTCGGCTCCTCTAGGTCCAATCTATGGGAGTTCATCCCCTCGTGGACCAATCCAAAGGACTTCCTCGTCCTCTCGGTCAAGTCTAAGGAAGTTCGTCTTCTATTGGACCAATCTAAAGGAGTTCGTCCTCTTGGACCAATCTAGGGGAATTCGTCTCCTCTTTGCCCAATCTATGGGAGTTCGTCTCCACTTGGTCCAATCTAAGGGAGTTCGTCCTATTGTTCCAATCTATGGGATTTCGTCTCCTCTTGGACCAATCTAAGGGAGTTCCTCTCTTCTTGGACCAATATAAGGGAGTTCGTCTCTTCTTGGACCAGTCTAAAGGAGTTCGTCTCCTCTTGGTGAAATCAAAGGGAGTTCGTCCGTCTTGGTCCAATCTAATGGTGTTCGTCTCCTGCTGGAACAATCTAAGGGAGTTCGTCTTCTCTTGAACCAATCTAAAAGAGTTCATCTCCTCTTGGTCCAATCTAAGGGAGTTCATCCTCTTGGTCCAGCCTAGGGGAGTTCGTCTCCTCTTGGGCCAATCTGAGGATGTTCGTCTCCTCTTGGACCAATCTAAAGAAGTTTGTCTTCTCTTGGACCAATCTAAAGGAGTTCGTGTCCTCTCGGTCCAATCAAAGGGAGTTCGTCCTATTGGTCTAATCAAAGGGAGTTCGTCTCCTCTTGGACCAATCCAAAGGACTTCGTCACCTCTTTGTCAAAACTAATGTAGTTCGACCTCTCGGTCAAGTCTAAGGAAGTTCTTCTTCTATTGGACCAATCTAAAGGAGTTCGACCTCTTGGTCCAATCTGGGGGAATTCGTCTCCTCTTTGACCAATCTATGGGAGTTCGTCTCCACTTGGTCTAATCTAAGGGAGTTCGTCCTATTGGTCCAATCTATGGGATTTCGTCTCCTCTTGGACCAATCTAAGGGAGTTCGTCTCTTCTTGGACCAATATGGGGGAATTCGTCTCTTCTTGGACCAGTCTAAAGGAGTTCGTCTCCTCTTGCTGAAATCAAAGGGTGTTCGTCCGTCTTGGTCCAATCTAATGGTGTTTGTCCCCTCCTGGACCAATCTAAGGGAGTTCGTCTTCTCTTGAACCAATCTAAAGGAGTTGATCTCCTCTTGGTCCAATCTAGGGGAGTTCGTCTCCTCTTGGGCCAATCTGAGGGTGTTCGTCTCCTCTTGGACCAATCTAAAGAAGTTCGTCTTCTCTTCGACCAATCTAAAGGAGTTCGTGTCCTCTTGGTCCAATCAAAGGGAGTTCGTCCTATTGGTCTAATCAAAGGGAGTTCGTCTCCACTTGGACCAATCTAAAGGAGTTCGTCTCCTCCTGGTTAAATCAAAGGGAGTTCGTCCGTCTTGGTCCAATCTAACGGAGTTCGTCTTCTCTTGGACCTATCCAAAGGTGTTCGTCGCCTCATGGTCCAATCTAGGGGAGTTCGTCTCCTCTTGGACCAATGTAAGGGAGTTCGTCCCCTCTTGGACCAATCCAAAGGCTTTCGTCACCACATGATCAAATCTAATGTAGTTCGTCATCTTCGTCAAGTCTAAGGGAGTTCGTCTCCTATTGGACCAATCTAAAGGAGTTCGTCCACTTGGTGCAATCTAGGGGAATTCGTCTCCTCTTCGTCAAATCAAAAAGAGTTCATCCGTCATGGTCCAATTTAACGGATTTCATCTTCTTGGTCCAATTTAAGGGAGTTCGTCTTCTCATGGACCTATCCAAAGGTGTTCGTCTATTCTTGGTCCAATCTAGGGGAGATCGTCTTCTCTAGGACTAATCTAAGGGAGTTCGGCTCCTCTAGGTCCAATCTATGGGAGTTCGTCCCCTCGTGGACCAATCCAAAGGACTTCCTCGTCCTCTCGGTCAAGTCTAACGAAGTTCGTCTTCTATTGGACCAATCTAAAGGAGTTCGTCCTCTTGGTCCAATCTAGGGGAATTCGTCTCCTCTTTGACCAATCTATGGGAGTTCGTCTCCACTTGGTCCAATCTAAGGGAGTTCGTCCTATTGGTCCAATCTATGGGATTTCGTCTCCTCTTGGACCAATCTAAGGGAGTTCCTCTCTTCTTGGACCAATATAAGGGAATTCGTCTCTTCTTGGACCAGTCTAAAGGAGTTCGTCTCCTCTTGGTGAAATCAAAGGGAGTTCGTCCGTCTTGATCCAATCTATTGGTGTTCGTCTCCTGCCGGAACAATCTAAGGGAGTTCGTCTTCTCTTGAACCAATCTAAAGGAGTTCATCTCCTCTTGGTACAATCTAAGGGAGTTCATCCTCTTGGTCCAACCTAGGGGAGTTCGTCTCCTCTTGGACCAATCTGAGGGTGTTCGTCTCCTCTTGGACCAATCTAAAGAAGTTTGTCTTCTCTTGGACCAATCTAAAGGAGTTCGTGTCCTCTCGGTCCAATCAAATGGAGTTCCTCCTATTGGTCTAATCAAAGGGTGTTCGTCTCCTCTTGGAGCAATCTAAAGGAGTTCGTCTCCACTTGGTCAAATCAAAGGGAGTTCATCCTTTAAGGTCCAATTTAACGGATTTCGTCTTCTTGGTCCAATTTAAGGGAGTTCGTCTTCTCATGGACCTATCCAAAGGTGTTCGTCTCCTGTTGGTCCTATCTAGGGGTGGTCGTCTCCTCTAGGACTAATATAAGGGAGTTCGGCTCCTCTTGGTCCAATCTATGGGAGTTCGTCCCCTCGTGGACCAATCCAAAGGACTTCGTCGTCCTCTCGGTCAAGTCTAAGGAAGTTCGTCTTCTATTGGACCAATCTAAAGAAGTTCGTCCTCTTGGTCCAATCTAGGGGAATTCGTCTCCTCTTTGACCAATCTATGCGAGTTCGTCTCCACTTGGTCCAATCTAAGGGAGTTCGTCCAATTGGTCCAATCTATGGGAGTTCGTCTCTTCTTGGACCAATATAAGGGAGTTCGTCTCTTCTTGGACCAGTCTAAAGGAGTTCGTCTCCTCTTGGTGAAATCAAAGGGAGTTCGTCCGTCTTGGTCCAATCTAATGGTGTTCGTCTCCTGCTGGAACAATCTAAGGGAGTTCGTCTTCTCTTGAACCAATCTAAAGGAGTTCATCTCCTCTTGGTCAAATCTAAGGGAGTTCATCCTCTTGGTCCAACCTAGGGGAGTTCGTCTCCTCTTGGACCAATCTAAAGAAGTTCGTCTTCTCTTGGACCAATCTAAAGGAGTTCGTGTCCTCTTGGTCCAATCAAAGGTAGTTCGTCCGATTGGTCTAATCAATGGGAGTTCGTATCCACTTGGACAAATCTAAAGGAATTCGTCTCCTCCTAGTCAAATCAAAAGGAGTTCGTCCGTCTTGGTCCAATCTAACGGAGTTCGTCTTCTCTTGGACCTATCCAAAGGTGTTCGTCGCCTCATGGTCCAATCTAGGGGACTTCGTCTCCTCTTGGACCAATGTAAGGGAGTTCGTCTCCTCTTGGTTTAATCTATGGGTGTTCGTCCCCTCTTTGACCAATGTAAGGGTGTCCTCTTGGTTTAATCTTGGACCAATCCAAAGGCTTTCGTCACCACATGGTCAAATCTAATGTAGTTCGTGCTCTTGGTGAAGTCTAAGGGAGTTCGTCTCCTGTTGGACTAATCTAAAGGAGTTCGTCCTCTTGGTCCAATCTAGGGGAATTCGTCTCCTCTGGGTCAAATCAAAGGGAGTTCATCCGTCATGGTCCAATTTTAACGGATTTCGTCTTCTTGGTCCAATTTAAGGGAGTTCGTCTCCTATTAGACCAATCTAAAGGAGTTCGTCCTCTTGGTCCAATCTAGTGGAATTCGTCTCCTCTTGGACCAATCTAAGGGAGTTCGACTCCATTTTGTACAATCTAAGGGAGTTCGTCCCCTCTTGGACCAATCAAACGGAGTTCGTCTCCTCTTGGTCCAATCTAAGGGAGTTCATCCTCTTGTTCCAATATATGGGAGTTCGTCTCGTCTGGGTCCAATCTAAACAAGTTCGTCTTCTCTTGGACTAACTAAAGGAGTTCGTATCCTCTTGGTCCAATCAAAGGGAGTTCGTCCTATTGGTTTAAACAAAGGGAGTTCGTCACACCTTGGTCCAATCTAAAGGAGTTCGTCTCCTCTTGGTCAAATCAAAGGGAGTTCATCCGTCTTGGTCCAATCTAATGGCGTTCGTCTTCTTTGTCTAATTTAAGGGAGTTCGTCTTCTCTTGGACCTATCCAAAGGTGTTCGTCTCCTCTTGGTCCAATCTAGGGGAGTTCGTCTCCTCTTGGACTAATCTAAGGGAGTTCGGCTACTCTTGGTCCAATCTATGGGAGTTCGTCCCCTCTTGGACCAATCCAAAGGACTTCGTCACCTCTTGGTTAAATCTAATGTCGTACATCCTCTTGGTCAAGTCTAAGGGAGTACGTCTTTTATTGGACCAATCTAAAGGAGTTCGTCCTCTTGGTCCAATCTAGGGGAATTCGTCTCCTCTTTGACCAATCTATGGGAGTTCGTCTCCACTTGGTCCAATCTATGGGATTTCGTCTCCTCTTGGACCAGTCTAAGGAAGTTTGTCTCTTCTTGGACCAATCTAAGGGAGTTCCTCTCCTCTTGGACCAATCTAAAGGAGTTCGTCTCCTCTTGGTGAAATCAAAGGGAGTTCGTCCGTCTTGGTCCAATCTAATGGTGTTCATCTCGTCCTGGACCACTCAAAGGGAGTTCGTCTTCTTTGAACCAATCTAAAGGAGTTCATCTTCTCTTGGTCCAATCTATGGGAGTTTGTCTCCTCTTGGACCAATCTAAAGAAGTTCATCTTCTATTGGACCAATCTAAAGGAGTTTGTCTCCTCTTGGTGAAATCAAAGGGAGTTCGTCCGTCTTGGTCCAATCTAACGGTGTTCGTCTCCTCCTGGACCAATCTAAGGGAGTTCGTCTTCTCTTGAACCAATCTAAAGGAGTTCATCTCCTCATGGTCCAATCTAAGGGAGTTCATCCTCTTGGTCCAACCTAGGGGGGTTCGTCTCCTCTTGGACCAATCTGAGGGTGTTCGTCTCCTCTTGGACCAATCTAAAGAAGTTTGTCTTCTCTTAGACCAATCTAAAGGAGTTCGTGTCCTCTCGGTCCAATCAAAGGGAGTTCGTCCTATTGGTCTAATCAAAGGGAGTTCGTCTCCTCTTGGACCAATCTAAAGGTGTTCGTCTCCTCTTGGTCAAATCAAAGGGAGTTCATACTTCTTGGTCCAATCTAACGGAGTTAGTCTTCTTTGTCCAATCTAAGGGAGTTCGTCTTCTCTTGGACCTATCCAAAAGTGTTCGTCTCCTCATGGTCCAATCTAGGGGAGTTCGTCCCCTCTTGGTCCAATCTGAAGAAGTTCGTCCTCTCTTGGATCAATCTAAAGGAGTTCGTCTCCTCTTGGTCTAATCAAAGCCTGTTCGTCCTATTGGTCCAATCTGCGGGAATTCGTCTCCTCCTGGACCAATGTAAGGGAGTTCGTGTCCTCTTGGTCAAATCTATGGGAGTTCGTCCCCTCTTGGACCGATCCAAAGGACTTCGTCACTTCATGGTCAAATCTAATGTAGTTCGTCCTCTTGGTCAAGTCAAAGGGAGTTCGTCTCCTATTGGACCAATCTAAAGGAGTTCGTCCTCTTGGTCCAATCTAGGGTAATTCGTCTCCTCTTGAACCAATATGAGGGAGTTCGTCTCCACTTTGTCCAATCTAAGGGAGTTCGTCCCCTCTTGCACCCATCAAACGAAGTTCGTCTCCTCTTGGTCAAATCTAAGGGAGTTTGTCCTCTCGGTCCAATCTAAAGAAGTTCGTCCTCTTGGATCAATCTAAATGAGTCTGTCTCCTCGTGGTCTAATCAAATGGAGTTCGTCCTATTGGTCCAATCTACAGGATTTTGTCTCCTCTTGGACCAATCTAAGGGAGTTCGTCTCAGCTTGCACCAATCTATGGCAGTACGGCTCCTCTTGGACCAATCTAATGTTGTTCATCTCGTCTTGGTGAAATCAAAGGGAGTTCGTCTCCTCTTGGTCCAATCTAAAGGAGTTCGTCTCCTCTTAGTCAAATCAAAGGGAGTTCATCCGTCTTGGTCCAATCTAACGGAGTTCGTCTTCTCTTGGACCTATCCAAAGGTGTTCGTCTCCTCATGGGAGTTCGTCCAATCTATGGGAGTTCGTCCTCTTCGTCCAATCTATGGGAGTTCGTCCCCTCTTGGACCGATCCAAAGGACTTCGTCACTTCATGGTCAAATCTAATGTAGTTCGTCCTCTTGGTCAAGTCAAAGGGAGTTCGTCTCCTATTGGACAATTCTAAAGGAGTTCATCCTCTTGGTCCAATCTAGGGGAATTCGTCTCCTCTTGAACCAATCTGAGGGAGTTCGTCTCCACTTTGTCCAATCTAAGGGAGTTCGTACCCTCTTGCACCCATCAAACGGAGTTTGTCCTCTCGGTCCAATCTAAAGAAGTTCGTCCTCTTGGATCAATCTAAAGGAGTTCGTCTCCTCTTGGTCTAATCAAAGGGAGTTCGTCCTATTGGTCCAATCTACGAGATTTCGTCTCCTCTTGGTCCAATCTAAGGGAGTTCGTCTCAGCTTGCACCAATCTATGGGAGTTCGGCTCCACTTGGACCAATCTAATGTTGTTCATCTCGTCTTGGAGAAATCAAAGGGAGTTCGTCTCCTCTTGGTCCAATCTAAAGGAGTTCGTCTCCTCTTAGTCAAATCAATGGGAGTTCATTCGTCTTGGTCCAATCTAACTGAGTTCGTCTTCTCTTGGACCTATCCAAAGGTGTTCGTCTCCTCATGCTCGAATCTAGGGGAGTTCGTCCCCTCTGGAACCAATGTAAGGGAGTTCGTCTCCTCTTGGTCCAATCTATGGGAGTTTTCCCCTCTTGGACCAATCCGAAGGACTTCGTCAATACTTGGTCAAATCTAATGTAGTTCGTCCTCTTGGTCAAGTCAGAGGGAGTTCGTCTCCTATTGGACCAATCTAAAGGAGTTCGTCCTCTCGGTCCAATCTAGGGGAATTCGTCACCTCTTGAACCAATCTAAGGGAGTTCGTCTCCACTTTGTCCAATCTAAGGGAGTTCGTCCCCACTTGGACCAATCAAACAAAGTTCGTTTCCTCTTGGTCTAATCTAAGGGAGTTCGTCCTCTTGGTCCAATCTAAAGAAGTTCGTCCTCTCTTGGATCAATCTAAAGGAGTTCGTCTCCTCTTGGTCTAATCAGAGGCAGTTCGTCCTATTGGTCCAATCTACGGGAATTCGTCTCCTCATGGACCAATGTAAGGGAGTTGGTCTCCTCTTGGTCCAATCTGTGGGAGTTCGTCCCCTCTTGGACCGATCCAAAGGACTTCGTCACTTCATGCTTAAATCTAATGTAGTTCGTCCTCTTGGTCAAGTCAAAGGGAGTTCGTCTCCTATTGGACAATTCTAAAGGAGTTCATCCTCTTGGTCCAATCCAGGGGAATTCGTCTCCTCTTGAACCAATCTGAGGGAGTTCGTCTCCACTTTATCCAATCTAAGGGAGTTCGTCCCCTCTTGCACCCATCAAACGGAGTTCGTCTCCTCTTTGTCAAATCTAAGGGAGTTTGTCCTCTCGGTCCAATCTAAAGAAGTTCGTCCTCTTGGATCAATCTAAAGGAGTTCGTCTCCTCTTGGTCTAATCAAAGGGAGTTCGTCCTATTGGTCCAATCTACGGGATTTCGTCTCCTCTTGGTCCAATCTAAGGGAGTTCGTCTCAGCTTGCACCAATCTATGGGAGTTCGGCTCCACTTTGACCAATCTAATGTTGTTCATCTCGTCTTGGTGAAATCAAAGGGAGTTCGTCTCCTCTTGGTCCAATCTAAAGTAGTTCGTCTCCTCTTAGTCAAATCAATGGGAGTTCATTCGTCTTGGTCCAATCTAACTGAGTTCGTCTTCTCTTGGACCTATCCAAAGGTGTTCGTCTCCTCATGCTCGAATCTAGGGGAGTTCGTCCCCTCTTGGACCAATGTAAGGGAGTTCGTCTCCTCTTGGTCCAATCTGTGGGAGTTTTCCCCTCTTGGACCAATCCAAAGGACTTCGTCAATACTTGGTCAAATCTAATGTAGTTCGTCCTCTTGATCAAGTCAAAGGGAGTTCGTCTCCTATTGGACCAATCTAAAGGAGTTCGTCCTCTTGGTCCAATCTAGGGGAATTCGTCACCTCTTGAACCAATCTAAGGGAGTTCGTCTCCACTTTGTCCAATCTAAGGGAGTTCGTCCCCTCTTCGACCAATCAAACAAAGTTCGTTTCCTCTTGGTCTAATCTAAGGGAGTTCGTCCTCTTGGTCCAATCTAAAGAAGTTCGTCCTCTCTTGGATTAATCTAAAGGAGTTCGTCTCCTCTTGGTCTAATCAAAGGCAGTTCGTCCTATTGGTCCAATCTACGGGAATTCGTCTCCTCTTGGACCAATCTAAGGGAGTTCGTCTCCTCTTGGTCCAATCTATGGGAGTTCGTCCCCTCTTGGACCAATCCAAAGGACTTCGTCACCTCTTGGTCAAATCTAATGTAGTTCATCCTCTTGGTCAAGTCTAAGGGAGTACGTCTTTTATTGGACCAATCAAAAGGAGTTCGTCCTCTTGGTCCAATCTAGGGGAATTCGTCTCCTCTTTGACCAATCTATGGGTGTTCGTCTCCACTTGGTCCAATCTAAGGGAGTTCTTCGTATTGGTCCAATCTATGGGATTTCGTCTCCTCTTGGACCAATCTAAGGGAGTTCGTCTCTTCTTGGACCAATCTAAGGGAGTTCATCTCCTCTTGTACCAATCTAAAGGAGTTCGTCTCGTCTTGGTGAAATCAAAGGGAGTTCGTTCGTCTTGGTCCAATCTAATGGTGATCATCTCCTCTTGGTCCAATCTATGGGAGTTCATCCTCTTGGTCCAATCTAGGGGAGTTCGTCTCCTCTTGGACCAATCTGAGGGTGTTCGTCTCCTCTTGGACCAATCTGAGGGTGTTCGTCTCCTCTTGGACCAATCTAAAGAAGTTTGTCTTCTCTTGGACCAATCTAAAGGAGTTCGTGTCCTCTTGGTCCAATCAAAGGGAGTTCGTCTCCTCTTGGACCAATCTAAAGGAGTTCGTCTCCTCTTGGTCAAATCAAAGGGAGTTCATTCGTCTTGGTCCAATCTAGGGGAGTTCGTCTCCTCTTGGACCAAAGTAAGGGAGTTCGTCTCCTCTTGGTTTAATCTATGGGAGTTCGTCCCCACTTGGACCAATCCAAAGGGCTTCGTCACCACATGGTCAAATCTAATGTAGTCCGTCCTCTTGGTCAAGTCTAAGGGAGTTCGTCTCCAATTGGACCAATCCAAAGGAGTTCGTCCTCTTGGTCCAATCTAGGGGAATTCGTCTACTCTTGGACCAATCTAAGGGAGTTCGTCTCTTCTTGGACCAATCTTTGGGAGTTTGCCTCCTCTTGGACCAATCTAAAGGAGTTCGTCTCCTCTTGGTCTAATCTAAGGGATTTCATCCTCTTGGTCCAATCTGGGGGAGTTTGTCTCATCTGGGTCCAATCTAAAGAAGTTCGTCTTCTCTTAGAGTAACTAATGGAGTTTCTATCCTCTTCATCCAATCAAAGGGTTTTCGTCCTATTCGTTTAACATAAGGGACTTCGTCTCCTCTTGGTCCAATCAAAAGGAGTTGGTCTCCTCTTGGTCAAATCAAAGGGAGTTCATCCGACTTGGTCCATTCTTACGGAGTTCGTTTTCTTGGTCCAATCAAAGGGACGTCGTCTTCTCTTGGACCAATCCAAAGGACTTAGTCACCTCTTGGTCAAATCTAATGTAGTTCGTCCTCTTGGTCAAGTCTAAGGGAGTTCGTCTTCCGTTGGACCAATCTAAAGGAGTCCGGCCTCTAGGTCCAATCTAAAGGAGTTCGTCCCCTCTTGGACCAATCCAAAGGACTAGTCACCTCTTGGTCAAATCTAATGTAGTTCTTCCTCTTGGTCAAGTCTAAGGGAGTTCGTCTTCTGTTGGACCAATCTAAAGGAGTCCGGCCTCTAGGTCCAATCTCGAGGAATTCGTCTCCTCTTGGACCAATCTATGGGAGTTCGTCTCCACTTGGTCCAATCTAAGGGAGTTCGTCCCCTCCTGGACCAATCAAACGGAGTTCGTCTCCTCTTGGTCTAATCTAAGCGACTTCGTCCACTTGATCCAATCAAAAGAAGTTAGTCCTCTCTTGGACCAATCTAAAGGAGTTCCACTCCTCTTGGTCCAATCAAAGGAAGTTCGTCCTATTGGTCCATTCTATGGGATTTCGTCTCTTCTTGGACCAATCTAAGGGAGTTCGTCTCTTCTTGGACCAATCTAAGGGAGTTCGTCTCCTCTTGGTCCAACCTAAGGGAGTTCATCCTCTTGGTCCAATCTAAGGGAGTTCATCCTCTTGGTCCAATCTAGGGGAGTTCATCTCCTCTTTGACCAATCTGAGGGTGTTCGTGTCCTCTTGGACCAATCTAAAGAAGTTCGTCTCAGCTTGCACCATTCTATGGGAGTTCGGCTCCTCTTGGACCAATCTAATGTTGTTCATCTCGCTTTGGTGAAATCAAAGGGAGTTCGTCTCCTCTTGGTCCAATCTAAAGGTGTTCGTCTCCTCTTAGTCAAATGAATGGGAGTTCATCCGTCTTGGTCCAATCTAACGGAGTTCGTCTTCTCTTGAGCCAATCCAAAGGTGTTCGACTCCTCATGCTCGAATCTAGGGGAGTTCGTCGCCTCTTTGACCAATGTAAGGGTGTTCGTCTCCTCTTGGTCCAATCTATGGGAGTTTTCCCCTCTTGGACCAATCCAAAGAACTTCGTCACCACTTGGTCAAATCTAATGTAGTTCGTCCTCTTGGTCAAGTCAAAGGGAGTTCGTCTCCTATTGGACCAATCTATAGGAGTTCATCCTCTTGGTCCAATCTAGGGGAATTCGTCTCCTCTTGAACCAATCTAAAGGAGTTCGTCTCCACTTTGTCCAATCTAAGGGAGTTCGTCCCCTCTTGGACCAATCAAACGAAGATCGTTTCCTTTTGGTCTAATCTAAGGGAGTTCGTCCTCTTGGTCCAATCTAAAGCAGTTCGTCCTCTCTTGAATCAATCTAAAGGAGTTCGTCTCCTCTTGGTCTAATCAAAGGCAGTTCGTCCTATTGGTCCAATCTACGGGAATTCGTCTCCACTTGGACCAATGTAAGGGAGTTCGTCTCCTCTTGCTCCAATCTATGGGATTTCGTCCCCTCTTGCTCCAATCTATGGGATTTCGTCCCCTCTTGGACCAATCCAAAGGACTTCGTCACCTCTTGGTCAAATTTAATGTAGTTCATCCTCTTGGTCAAGTCGAAGGGAGTACGTCTTTTATTGGACCAATCAAAAGGAGTTTGTCCTCTTGGTCCAATCTAGGGGAATTCGTCTCCTCTTTGACCAATCTATGGAAGTTCGTCTCCACCTGGTCCAATCTAAGGGAGTTCTTCCTATTGGTCCAATCTATAGGATTTCGTCTCCTCTTGGACCAATCTAAGGGAGTTCGTCTCTTCTTCGACCAATCTAAGGGAGTTCATCTCCTCTTCGACCAATCTAAAGGAGTTCGTTTCCTCTTGGTGAAATCAAAGGGAGTTCGTCCGTCTTGGTCCAATCTAATGGTGATCGTCTCCTCCTGGACCAATCTAAGGGTGTTCGTCTTCTCTTGAACCAATCTAAAGGAGTCCATCTCCTCTTGGACCAATCTATGGGAGTTCGTCTCCACTTGGTCAAATCTAAGGGAGTTCGTCCCCTCCTGGACCAATCAAACGGAGTTCGTCTCCTCTTGGTCTAATCTAAGAGACTTCGTCCTCTTGGTCCAATCAAAAGAAGTTAGTCCTCTCTTGGACCAATCTAAAGGAGTTCCTCTCCTCTTGATCCAATCAAAGGGAGTTCGTCCTATTGGTCCAATCTATGGGATTTCGTCTCTTCTTGGACCAATCTAAGGGAGTTCGTCTCTTCTTGGACCAATCTAAGGGAGTTCATCTCCTCTTGGTCCAACCTAAGGGAGTTCATCCTCTTGGTCCATTCTAGGGGACTTCATCTCCTCATGGACCAATCTGAGGGTGTTCATGTCCTCTTGGACCAATCTAAAGAAGTTCGTCTTCTCTTGGACCAATCTAAAGGAGTTCGTGTCCTCTTGGTCCAATGAAAGGGAGTTCGTTCTATTGGTCTAATCAAAGGGAGTTCGTCTCCTCTTGGACCATTCTAAAGGAGTTTGTCTCCTCTTGGACCGATCTAAAGGAGTTCGTCTGCTCATGGTCAAATCAAAGGGAGTTCATCCGTCTTGGTCCAATCTAACGGAGTTCCTCTTCTTGGTCCAATCTAAGGGAGTTCGTCCGCTCTTGGACCTATCCAAAGGTGTTCGTCTCCTCATGGTCCAGTCTAGGGGAGTTCGTCTCCTCTTGGACCAATGTAAGGGAGTTCGTCTCCTCTTGGTCCAATCTATGGGAGTTCGTCCCCTCTTGGCCCAATCCAAAGGACGTTGTCACCTCATGGTCAAATCTAATGTAGTTCATCCTCTTGGTCATGTCTAAGGGAGTTCGTCTCCTATTGGACCAATCTAAAGGAATTCGTCCTCTTCGTCCAATCTAGGGGATTTCTCCTCCTCGTGAACCAATCTGAGGAAGTTCGTCTCCACTTTGTCCAATCTAAGGGAGTTCGTCCCCTCTTGGACCAATCAAACGGAGTTCGTCTCCTCTTGGTCTAATCTAAGGGAGTTCGTCCTCTCGGTCCAATCTAAAGAAGTTCGTCCTCTCCTGGATCAATCTAAAGGAGTTCGTCTCCTCTTGGTCTAATCAAAGCTTGTTCATCCTATTGGTCCAATTTGCGTGAATTCGTCTCCTCTTGGACCAATGTAAGGGAGTTCGTCTCCTCTTGGTCCAATCTACGGGAGTTCGTCCCTTTTTGGACCAATCCAAAGGACTTCGTCACCTCTCGGTCAAATCTAATGTAGTTCGTCCTCTTGGACATGTCAAAGGGAGTTCGTCTCCTATTGGACCAATCTAAAGGAGTTCGTCCTCTTCGTCCAACCTAGGGGAATTCGTCTCCTCGTGAACCAATCTGAGGGAATTCGTCTCCACTTTGTCTAATCTAAGGGAGTTCGTCCCCTCTTGGACCAATCAAACGGAGTTAGTCTCCTCTTGGTCTAATCTAAGGGAGTTCGTCCTCTCGGTCCAATCTAAAGAAGATCGTCCTCTCTTGCATCAATCTAAAGGAGTTCGTGTCCTCTTGGTCTAACCAAAGCTTGTTCGTCCTATTGGTCCAATCTGCGGGAATTCGTCTCCTCTTGGACCAATGTAAGGGAGTTCGTCTCCTCTTGGTCCAATCTATGGGAGTTCGTCCCCTCTTGGACCAATCCAAAGGACTTCGTCACTTCATGGTCAAATCTATTGTAGTTCATCCTCTTGGTCAAGTCTAAGGGAGTTCGTCTCCTATTGGACCAATCTAAAGGAGTTCGTCCTCTTGGTCCAATCTAGGGGAATTGGTCTCCTCTTGGACCAATCTAAGGGAGTTCGTCTCCACTTTGTCCAATCTAAGGGAGTTCTTCCCCTCTTGGACCAATCAAACGGAGTTCGTCTCCTCTTGGTTTAATCTAAGGGAGTTCGTCCTCTTGGTCCAATTTAAAGAAGTTCGTCCTCTCTTGGACCAATCTAATGGAGTTCGTCCCCTCTTGGTCCAATCTAAGGGAGTTCATCCTCTTGGTCCAATCTATGGGAGTTCGTCTTCTCTTGGACTAACTAAAGGAGTTCGTATCCTCTAGATCCAATCAAAGGGAGTTCGTCCTATTGGTTTAATCTAAGGGAGTTCGTCTCCCCTTCGTCCAACTAAAGGAGTTCGTCTCCTCTTGGTCAAATCAAAGGGAGTTGATCCGTCGTGGTCCAATCTAACGGCGTTCGTCTTCTTTGTCCAATTTAAGGGAGTTCGTCTTCTCTTGGACCTATCCAAAGGTGTTCGTCTCCTCTTGGTCCAATCTAGGGGAGTTCGTCTCCTCTTGCACTAATCTAAGGGAGTTCGGCTCCTCTTGGTCCAATCTGGGAGTTCGTCCCCTCTTGGACCAATCCAAAGGACTTCGTCACCTCTTGGTCAAATCTAACGTAGTTCGTCCTCTTGGTCAAGTCTACGGGAGTTCGTCTCCTATTGGACCAATCTAAAGGAATTCGTCCTCTTTGTCCAATCTAGGGGAATTCGCCTCCTCGTGAACCAATCTGGGGGAGTTCGCCTCCACTTTGTCCAATCTAAGGGAGTTCGTCCCCTCTTGGACCAATCAAACGGAGTTCGTCTCCTCTTGGTCTAATCTAAGGGAGTTCGTCCTCTCTTGGATCAATCTAAAGAAGTTCGTCTCCACTTGGTCTAATCAAAGCCTGTTCGTCCTATTGGTCCAATCTGCGGGAATTCGTCTCCTCTTGGACCAATGTAAGGGAGTTCGTCTCCTCTTGGTCCAATCTATGGGAGTTCGTCCCCTCTTCGACCAATCCAAAGGACTTCGTCACCTCTTGGTCAAATCTAATGTAGTTCGTCCTCTTGCTCAAGTCAGAGGGAGTTCGTCTCCTATTGGACCAATCTAAAGGAGTTCGTCCTCTTGGTCCAATATAGGGGAATTCGTCTCCTCTTGAACCAATCTAAGGGAGTTCATCTCCACTTTGTCTAATCTAAGGGAGTTCGTCCCCTCCTGGACCAATGAAACGGAGTTCGTTTCCTCTTGGTCTAATCTAAGGGAGTTCGTCCTCTTGGTCCAATCTAAAGAAGTTCGTCCTCTCTTGGATCAATCTAAAGGAGTTCGTCTCCTCTTGGTCTAATCAAAGGCAGTTCGTCCTATTGGTCCAATCTACGGGAATTCGTCTCCTCTTGGACCAATGTAAGGGAGTTCGTCTCCTCTTGGTCCAATCTATGGGAGTTCGTCCCCTCTTGGACCAATCCAAAGGACTTCGTCACCTCATTGTCAAATCTAATGTAGTTAATCCTGTTAGTCAAGTCTAAGGGTGTACGTCTTTTATTGGACCAATCAAAAGGAGGTCGACCTCTTGGTCCAATCTAGGGGAATTCGTCTCCTCTTTGACCAATCTATGGGAGTTCGTCTCCACTTGGTCCAATCTAAGGGAGTTCTTCCTATTGGTCCTATCTATGGGATTTCGTCTCCTCTTGGACCAAACTAAGGGAGTTCGTCTCTTCATGGACCAATATAAGGGAGTTCATGTCCTCTTGGACCAATCTAAAGGAGTTCGTCTCCACTTGGTGAAATCAAAGGGAGTTCTTCCGTCTTGGTCCAATCTAATGGTGATCGTCTCCTCCTGGGCCAATCTAAGGGAGTTCATCTTCTCTTGAACCAATCTAAAGGATTTCATCTCCTCTTGGTCCAATCTATGGGAGTTCATCCTCTTGGTCCAATCTAGGGGAGTTCGTCTCCTCTTGGACCAATCTGATGGTGTTCGTCTCATCTTGGACCTATCTAAAGAAGTTTGTCTTCTCTTGGACCAATCTAAAGGAGTTCGTGTCCTCTTGTTCCAATCAAAGGGAGTTCGTCTCCTCTTGGACCAATCTAAAGGAGTTCGTCTCCTCTTAGTCAAATCAAAGGCAGTTCATCCGTCTTGGTCCAATCTAACGCACTTCATCTTCTCTTGGACCTATCCAAAGGTGTTGGTCTCCTCATGGTCCAATCTAGGGGAGTTCGTCTCCTCTTGGACCAATGTAAGGGAGTTCGTCTCCTCTTGGTTTAATCTACGGGAGTTCGTCCCCACTTGGACCAATGCAAAGGACTTCGTCACCACATGGTCAAATCTAATGTAGTTCGTCCTCTTGGTCAATTCTAAAGGAGTTCGTCTGCAATTCGACCAATCCAAAGAAGTTCGTCCTGTTGGTCCAATCTAGGGGAATTCGTCTACTCTTGGACCAATCTAAGGGAGTTCGTCTCTTCTTGGACCAATCTATGGGAATTCGCCTCCTCTTGGACCAATCTAAAGGAGTTCGTCTCCTCTTGGTCCAATCTGGGGGAGTTCGTCTCATCTGGGTCCAATCTAAAGAAGTTCGTCTTCTCTTGGACTAACTAATGGAGTTTGTATCCTCTTCATCCAGTCAAAGGGTTTTCGTCCTATTGCTTTAACATAAGGAAGTTCGTCTCCTCTTGGTCCAATCAAAACGAGTTGGTCTCCTCTTGGTCAAATCAAAGGGAGTTCATCTGTCTTGGTCCAATCTTACGAAGTTCGTTTTCTTGGTCCAATCAAAGGGAGGTCGTCTTCTCTTGGACCTATCCAAAGGAGTTCGTCCCCTATTGGACCAATCCAAAGGACTTAGTCACCTCTTGGTCGAATCTAATGTAGTTCGTCCTCTTGGTCAAGTCTAAAGGAGTTCGTCTTCTATTGGACCAATCTAAAGGAGTCCGTCCTCTAGGTCCAATCTCGGGGAATTCGTCTCCTCTTGGACCAATCTATGGGAGTTCGTCTCCACTTGGTCCAATCTAAGGGTGTTCGTCCCCTCCTGGACCAATCAAACGGAGTTCGTCTCCTCTTGGTCTAATCTAAGGGACTTCATCCTCTTGGTCCAATCAAAAGAAGTTAGTCCTCTCTTGGACCAATCTAAAGGAGTTCCTCTCCTGTTGGTCCAATCAAAGGGAGATCGTCCTATTGGTCCAATCTGTGGGATTTCGTCTCTTCTTGGACCAATCTAGGGGAGTTCATCTCCTCTTGGTCCAACCTAAGGGAGTTCATCCTCTTGGTCCAATCAAAGGGAGTTCATCCTCTTCGTCCAATCTAGGGGAGTTCGTCTCCTCTTGGACCAATCTAAAGGAGTTCGTCTGCTCTTGGACCAATCTAAAGAAGTTCGTCTTGTCTTGGACCAATCTAAAGGAGTTCGTGTCCTCTTGGTCCAATCAAAGGGAGTTCGTTCTATTGGTCTAATCAAAGGGAGTTCGTCTCCTCTTGGACCAATCTAAAGGAGTTCGTCTCCTCTTGGACCAATCTAAAGGAGTTCGTCTGCTCTTGGTCAAATCAAAGGGAGTTCATCCGTCTTGGTCCAATCTAACGGAGTTCATCTTCTTGGTCCAATCTAAGGGAGTTCGTCTTCTCTTGGACCTATCCAAAGGTGTTCGTCTCCTCATGGTCCAATCTAGGGGAGTTCGTCTCCTCTTGGACCAATGCAAGGGAGTTCGTCTCCTCTTGGTCCAATCTATGGGAGTTCGTCCCCTCTTGGACCAATCCAAAGGACGTTGTCACCTCATGGTCAAATCTAATGTAGTTCATCCTCTTGGTGAAGTCTAAGGGAGTTCGTCTCCTATTGGACCAATATAAAGGAACTCGTCCTCTTCGTCCAATCTAGGGGAATTCGCCTCCTCGTGAACCAATCTGAGGGAGTTCGTCTCCACTTTGTCCAATCTAAGGGAGTTCGTCCCCTCTTGGACCAATCAAATGGAGTTCGTCTCCTCTTGGTCTAATCTAAGGGAGTTTGTCCTCTCGGTCCAATCTAAAGAAGTTCGTCCTCTCTTGGATCAATTTAAAGGAGTTCGCCTCCTCTTGGTCTAATCAAAGCCTGTTCCTCCTATTGGTCCAATCTGCGGGAATTCGTCTCCTCTTGGACCAATGTAAGGGAGTTCGTCCTCTCTTGGACCAATCCAAAGGACTTCGTCTTCTCTTGGTCAAATCTGATGTAGTTCGTCCTCTTGGTCAAGTCAAAGGGAGTTCGTCTCCTATTGGACCAATCTAAAGGAGTTCGTCCACTTGGTCCAATCTAGGGGAGTTCGTCTCCTCTTGGACCAATCTGATGGTGTTTTTTCGTGTCCTCTTGGACCAATCTAAATAAGTTCGTCTTCTCTTGGACCAATCTAAGGGAGTTCGTCCTCTTGGTCCAATCTAACGAAATTCGTCCTCTCTAGGACCAATCTAAATGAGTTCGTCTCCTCTTGGTCTATTCAAAGGGAGTTCGTCCTATTTGTCCAATCTACGGGATTTCGTCTCCTCTTCGACCAATCTGAGGGAGTTCGTCTCTTCTTGGACCAATCTATGGGAGTTCGTCACCTCTTGGACCAATCTAAAGGAGTTCGTCTCCTCTTGGTGAAATCAAACGGAGTTCGTCCGTCTAGGTCCAATCTAATGGTGTTCGTCTCCTCCTGCACCAATCTAAGGGAGTTCGTCTTCTCTAGGACCAATGTAATGGAGTTCGTCTCCTCTTGGTCCAATATTAGGGAAATCATCCTCTTGGTCCGATCTAGGAGAGTTCGTCTCATCTGGGTCCAATCGAAAGGAGTTCGTCTTCTCATGGACAAACTAAAGGAGTTCGTATCCTCTTGGTCCAATCAAAGGGAGTTTGTCCTATTGGTTTAATCTAAGGGAGTTCGTCTCCTCTTCTTCTAATCTAAGGGTGTTCATCCTCTTGGTCCAATCAAAAGATGTTCATCCTCTTTTGGTCCAATCTAAAAGAGTTCGTCTCCACTTGGTCCAATCAAAGGGAGTTCGTCCTATTGGTCCAATTTATGGGATTTCGTCTCCTCTTGGACCAATCTAAGGGAGTCCGTTCCTATTGGTCCAATCTTAGGGATTTCGTCTCTTCTTGGACCAACCTATGGGAGTTCGACTCCTCTTGGACCAATCTGTTGGAGTTCGTCTTCTTGGTCCAATCTAGGGGAGTTCGTCTTCTCTTGGACTAATCTAAGGGAGTTCGGCTCCTCTTGGTCCAATCTATGGGAGTTCGTCCCCTCTTGGACGAATCCAAAGGACTTCGTCACCTCTTGGTCAAATCTAATGTAGTTCGTGCTCTTGGTCAAGTCTAAGGGAGTTCGTCCTCTATTTGATCAATCTAAAGGAGTTCGTCGTCTTGGTCCATTCTTGGGGAGTTCGTCTCCACTTGGTCCAATCTATGGGAGTTCGTCTCCACTTGGTCCAATCTGTGGGAATTCGTCTCCACTTGGTCCAATCTAATGGAGTTCGTGCTATTGGTCCAATGTATGGGATTTCGTCTCCCCATGGACCTATCTAAGGGAGTTATTCTCTTCTTGGACCAATCTATGGGAGTTCGTCTCCTCTTGGACTAATCTAAAGGAGTTCGTCTCCTCTTGGTGAAATCAAAGGGAGTTCATCCGTCTTGGTCCAATCTAATGGTGTTCGTCTCCTCCTGGACAAAACTAAGGGAGTTCGTCTTCACTCCAACCAATCTAAAGGAGTTAATCTCCTCTTGGTCCAATCTAAGGGAATTCATCCTCTTGGTCCAATCTAGGGGAGTTCGTCTCCTCTTGGACCAGTCTGAGGGTGTTCGTTTCCTCTTGGACCAATCTAAAGAAGTTCGTCTTCTCTTGGACCAATCTAAAGGAGTTCGTCTCCTCTTGGTCCAATCAAAGGGAGTTCGTCCTATTGGTCCAATCTGTGGGATTTCGTCTCCTCTTGGACCAACCTAAGGGAGTTCATCTCCTCTTGGACCAATCTAACGGAGTTCGTCGTCTTGGTCCAATCTAAAGGAGTTCGACTTCTCTTGGACTAATCTAACGGAGTTCGGCTCCTCATGGTCCAATCTATGGGAGTTCGTCCCCTCTTGGACCAATCCAAAGGACTTCGTCACCTCTTGGTCAAGCCTAAGGGTGTTCGTCTTCTATTAGACCAATCTAACGGAGTTCGTCCTCTTGGTCCAATCTAGGGGAATTCGTCTCCTCTTTGACCAATCTATGGGAGTTCGTCTCCACTTGGTCCAATCTGAGGGAGTTCGTCCAATTGGTCCAATCTATGGGATTTCGTCTCCTCTTGGACCAATTTAAGGGAGTTCGTCTCTTCTTGAACCAATCTAAGGGAGTTCGTCTCCTCTTGGACCAATCTAAAGGAGTTTGTCTCCACTTGGTGAAATCAAAGGGAGTTCGTCCTCTTGGTCCAATCAGAAGAAGTTCATCCTCTCTTGGACCAATATAAAAGAGTTAGTCTCCTCTTGGTCCAATCAAAGGGAGTTCGTCCTATTGGTCCAATCTATGGGATTTCGTTTCCTCTTGGACCAATCAAAGGGGGTTCGTTCCTATTGGTCCAATCTCTGGGATTTCGTCTCCTCTTGGACCAATCTAAGGGAGTTCATGCCTATTGGTCCAATCTGTTGGATTTCGTTTCTTCTTGGACCAATCTAAGGGAGTTCGTCGCTTTGTGGACCAACCTAAGGGAGTTTGTCTCCTCTTGGACCAATCTAACGGAGTTCGTCTTCTTGGTCCAATCTAAGGGAGTTCGTCTTCTCTTGGACTAATCTAAGGGAGTTCGGCTCCTCTTGGTCCAATCTATGGGAGTTCATCCCCTCTTGGACCAATCCAAAGGACTTCGTCACCTCTTGTCAAATCAAATGTAGTACGTCCTCTTGGTCAAGTCTAAGGGAGTTCGTCTTCTATTGGACCAATCTAAAGGAGTTCCTCCTCTTGGTCCAATCTTGGGCAATTCGTCTCCTCTTTGACCAATCTATGGGATTTCGTCTCCTCTTGGACCAATCTTAGGGAGTTCGTCTCTTCTTGGACCAATCTAACGGAGTTCGTCTCCTCTTGGACCAATCTAAAGGAGTTTGTCTCCACTTGGTGAAATCGAAGGGAGTTCGTCCGTCTTGGTCCAATCTAATGGTGTTCGTCTCCTCCAGGACCAATCTAAAGGAGTTCCTCACCTCTTGGTCCAATCTAGGGGAGTTTTCCTCCTATGGGACAAATCCGAGGGTGTTCGTCTCATCTTGGACCAATCTAAAGAAGTTCGTCTTCTCTTGGACCAATCTAAAGGAGTTCGTGTCCTCTTGGTCCAATCAAAAGGAGTTCGCCCTATTGGTTGAATCAAATGGAGTTCGTCTCCTCGCGGACCAATCTAATGGAGTTCGTCTTCTCTTGGACCATTCTAATGGAGTTCGTCTGCTCTTGGTCAAATCAAACGGAGTTCCTCTTCTTGGTCTTTTCTTGGACCTATCTAATGGTGTTCGTCTCCTCATGGTCCAATCTAGGGGAGTTCGTCTCCTCTTGGTCCAATCTATGGGAGTTCGTCCCCTCTTGGACCAATCCAAAGGACGTTGACACCTCATTGTCAAATCTAATGTAGTTCGTCCTCTTGGTCAAGTCTAAGGGAGTTCGTCTCCTATTGGACCAATCTAAAGGAATTCGTCCTCTTCATCCAATCTAGGGGAATTCGCCTCCTCCTGGACCAATCTAAGGGAGTTCGTCTCCACTTTGTCTAATCTAAGGGAGTTCGTCCCGACTTGGACCAATCAAACGGAGTTTGCCTCCTCTTGGTCTAATCTAAGGGAGTTCGTCCTCTTGGTCCAATCTAACGAAGTTCGTCCTCTCTAGGACCAATCTAAATGAGTTAGTCTACTCTTGGTCTAATCAAAGGGAGTTCGTCCTATTTGTCCAATCTACGGGATTTCGTCTCCTCTTCGACCAATCTAAGGGAGTACGTCTCTTCTTGGACCAGTCTATGGGAGTTCATCACCTCTTCGACCAATCTAAAGAAGCTCATCTCCTCTTGGTGAAATCAAAGGGAGTTCGTCCGTCTTGGTACAATCTAATGGTGTTCATCTCCTCCTGCACCAATCTCAGGGAGTTCGTCTTCTCTTGGACCAATCTAAAGGAGTTCGTCTCCTCTTGGTCCAATCTATGGGAGTTCGTCCCCTCTTGGACCAATCCAAAGGACGTTGTCACCTCATGGTCAAATCTAATGTAGTTCGTCCTCTTGGTCAAGTCTAAGGGAGTTCGTCTCCTATTGGACCAATCTAAAGGAATTCATCCTCTTCATCCAATCTAGGGGAATTCGCCTCCTCCTGGACCAATCTAAGGGAGTTCGTCTCCACTTTGTCCAATCTAAGGGAGTTCGTCCCGACTTGGACCAATCAAACGGAGTTTGTCTCCTCTTGGTCTAATCTAAGGGAGTTCCTCCTATTGGTCCAATCTAACGATGTTAGTCCTCTCTAGGACCAATCTAAGGGAGTTCGTCTCCACTTTGTCCAATCTAAGGGAGTTCGTCCCGACTTCGACCAATCAAACGGAGTTTGTCTCCTCTTGGTCTAATCTAAGGGAGATCGTCCTCTTGGTCCAATCTAACGAAGTTCGTCCTCTCCAGGACCAATCTAAATGAGTTAGTCTCCTCTTGGTCTAATCAAAGGGAGTTCGTCCTATTTGTCCAATCTACGGGATTTTGTCTCCTCTTCGACCAATCTAAGGGAGTACGTCTCTTCTTAGACCAGTCTATGGGAGTTCGTCACCTCTTCGACCAATCTAAAGGAGCTCGTCTCCTCTTGGTGAAATCAAAGGGAGTTCGTCCATCTTGGTACAATCTAATGGTGTTCGTCTCCTCCTGCACCAATCTCAGGGAGTTCGTCTTCTCTTGGACCAATCTAAAGGACTTCGTCTCCTCTTGGTCCAATCTATGGGAGTTCGTCCCCTCTTGGACCAATCCAAAGGACGTTGTCACCTCATGGTCAAATCTAATATAGTTCGTCCTCTTGGTCAAGTCTAAGGGAGTTCGTCTCCTATTGGACCAATCTAAAGGAGTTCGTCCTCTTCGTCCAATCTAGGGGAATTCGCCTCCTCCTGGACCAATCTAAGGGAGTTCGTCTCCACTTTGTCCAATCTAAGGGAGTTCGTCCCGACTTGGACCAATCAAACGGAGTTTGTGTCCTCTTGGTCTAATCTAAGGGAGTTCGTCCTCTTGGTCCAATCTAACGAAGTTAGTCCTCTCTAGGACTAATCTAAATGAGTTAGTCTCCTCTTGGTCTAATCAAAGGGAGTTCGTCCTATTTGTCCAATCTACGGGATTTCGTCTCCTCTTCGACCAATCTAAGGGAGTACGTCTCTTCTTGGACCAATCTATGGGAGTTCGTCACCTCTTCGACCAATCTAAAGGAGCTCCTCTCCTCTTGGTGAAATCAAAGGGAGTTCGTCCGTCTTGGTACAATCTAATGGTGTTCGTCTCCTCCTGCACCAATCTCAGGGAGTTCGTCTTCTCTTGGACCAATCTAAAGGAGTTCGTCTCCTCTTGGTCCAATATTAGGGAGTTCATCCTCTTGGTCCAATCTAGGGGAGTTCGTCTCATCTGGGTCCAATCTAAAGGAGTTCGTCTTCTCTTGGGCAAACTAAAGGAGTTCGTATCCTCTTGGTCCAATCAAAGGGAGTTCGTCCTATTGGTTTAATTGAAGGGAGTTCGTCTCCTCTTCTTCTAATCTAAGGGTGTTCGTCCTCTTCGTCCAATCAAAAGAAGTTCATCCTCTCTTGGTCCAATCTAAAAGAGTTCGTCTCCACTTGGTCCAATCAAAGGGAGTTCGTCCTATTGGTCCAATATATGGGATTTCGTCTCCTCTTGGACCAATCTAAGGGAGTTCGTTCCTATTGGTTCAATCTAAGGGATTTCGTCTCTTCTTGGACCAACCTAAGGGAGTTCGTCTCCTCTTGGACTAATCTGTTGGAGTTCGTCTTCTTGGTCCAATCTAGGGGAGTTCGTCTTCTCTTGGACTAATATAAGGGAGTTCGGCTCCTCTTGGTCCAATCTATGGGAGTTCGTCCCCTCTTGGACCAATCCAAAGGACTTCGCCACCTCTTGGTCAAATCTAATGTAGTTCGTGCTCTTGGTCAAGTCTAAGTGAGTTCGTCCTCTATTTGACCAATCTAAAGGAGTTCGTCGTCTTGGTCTATTCTAGGGGAGTTCGTCTCCACTTGGACCAATCTATGGGAGTTCGTCACCTCTTCGACCAATCTAATGGAGTTCGTCTCCCCTTGGTGAAATCAAAGGGAGTTCGTCCGTCTTGGTCCAATCTAATGGTGTTCGTCTCCTCCTGCACCAATCTAAGGGAGTTCGTCTTCTCTAGGACCAATGTAAAGGAGTTCGTCTCCTCTTGGTCCAATATTAGGGAGTTCATGCTCTTGGTCCAATCTAGGGGAGTTCGTCTCATCTGGGTCCAATCGAAAGGAGTTCGTCTTCTCTTGGACAAACTAAAGGAGTTCGTATCCTCTTGGTCCAATCAAAGGGAGTTCGTCCTATTGGTTTAATCTAAGGGAGTTCGTCTCCTCTTCTTCTAATCTAAGGGTGTTCGTCCTCTTGGTCCAATCAAAAGAAGTTCATCCTCTCTTGGTCCAATCTAAAAGAGTTCGTCTCCACTTGGTCCAATCAAAGGGAGTTCGTCCTATTGGTCCAATCTATGGGATTTCGTCTCCTCTTGGACCAATCTAAGGGAGTTCGTTCCTATTGGTCCAATCTAAGGGATTTCGTCTCTTCTTGGACCAACCTAAGGGAGTTCGTCTCCTCTGGGACCAATCTAATGAAGTTCGTCTTCTTGGTCCAATCTAGGGGAGTTCATCTTCTCTTGGACTAATCTAAGGGAGTTCAGCTCCTCTTGGTTCAATCTATGGGAGTTCGTCCCCTCTTGGACCAATCCAAAGGACTTCGTCACCTCTTGGTCAAATCTAATGTAGTTCGTGCTCTTGGTCAAGTCTAAGGGAGTTCGTCCTCTATTTGACCAATCTAAAGGAGTTCGTCGTCTTGGTCCATTCTAGGGGAGTTCGTCTCCACTTGGTCCAATCTAAGGGAGTTCGTCTCCACTTGGTCCAATCTATGGGAGTTCGTCTCCACTTGGTCCAATCTAAGGGAGTTCGTCTCCTCTTGGACCAATCTAGAGGAGTTTGTCTCCACTTGGTGAAATCGAAGGGAGTTCGTCCGTCTTGGTCCAATCTAATGGTGTTCGTCTCCTCCAGGACCAATCTAAGGGAGTTCGTCTTCTCTTGAACCAATCTAAAGGAGCTCCTCTCCTCTTGGTCCAATCAAGGGGAGTTCGTCCCCGCTGGGACCCATCTGAGGGTGTTCGTCTCCTCTTGGACCAATCAAAAGAAGTTGGTCTTCTCTTGGACCAATCTAAAGGAGTTCGTCTCCTCTTAGTCCAATCAAAAGGAGTTCGTCCTATTGGTCGAATCAAAAGGAGTTCGTCTCCTCGTGGACCAATCTAAAGGAGTTCATCTCCTCTTGGTCCAATCTAACGGAGTTCGTCTTCTTTGTCCAATTTAAGGGAGTTCATCTTCTCTTGGACCTACACAAAGGTGTTCGTCTCCTCATGGTCCAATCTAGGGGAATTCGTCTCCTCTTGGACCAATGCAAGGGAGTTCGTCTCCTCTTGGTCCAATCTATGGGAGTTCGTCCCCTCTTGGACAAATCTAAAGGACTTCGTCACCTCATGGTCAAGTCTAATGTAGTTCGTCCTCTTGGTCAAGTCTAAGGGAGTTCGTCTCCTATTGGACCAATCTAATGGAGTCCGTCCTCTTGATCCAATCTAGGGGAATTCGTCTACTCTTGGACCAATCTAAGGGAGTTCATCTCCAACTTGTCCAATCTATAGGAGTTCGTCCCCTCTTGGACAAATCAAACGGAGTTCGTCTCCACTTGGTCTAATCTAAGGGAGTTCGTCCTCTTGGTCCAATCTTATGAAGTTCGTCCTCTCTTGGACCAATCTAAAGGAGTTCGTCTCCTCCTGGTCCAATCTAAGGAATTCAACCTCTTGGTTTAATCTATGGGAGTTCGTCCCCACTTGGACCAATCCAAAGGACTTCGTCACCACATGGTGAAATCTAATGTAGTTCGTCCTCTTGGTCAAGTCTAAGGGAGTTCGTCTCCAATTGGACCAATCCAAAGGAGTTCGTCCTCTTGTTCCAATCTAGGGGAATTCATCTACTCTGGGACCAATCTAAGGGAGTTCGTCTCTTCTTGGACCAAACTATGGGAGTTCGCCTCCTCTTTGACCAAACTAATGGAGTTCGTCTCCTCTTGGTCCAATCTAAGGGATTTCATCCTCTTGGTCCAATCTGGGGGAGTTCGTCTCATCTGGGTCCAATCTAAAGAAGTTCGTCGTCTCAAAGGGTGTTCGTCCTACTGGTTTAACATAAGGGAGTTCGTCTCCTCTTGGTCCAATCAAAAGGAGTTGGTCTCCTCTTGGTCAAATCAAAGGGAGTTCATCCGTCTTGGCCCAATCTAACGGAGTTTGTCTTCTTGGTCCAATGTAAGGGAGTTCGTCTTCTCTTGGAGCTATCCAAAGGTATTTGTCTCCTCATGGTCCAATCTAGGGGAGTTCGTCTCCTCTTGGACCAATGTAAGGGAGTTCGTCTCCTCTTGGTCCAATCTATGGGAGTTCGTCCCCTCTAGGACCAATCCAAAGGACTTCGTCACCACATGGTCAAATCTAATGTAGGTCGTCCTCTTGGTCAAGTCTAAGGGAGTTCGTCTCCTATTGGACCAATCCAAAGGAGTTCGTCCTCTTGGTCCAATCTAGGGGAATTCGTCTCCTCTTGGACCATTCTACGGGTGTTCGTCTCCACTTTGTCCAATCTAAAGGAGTTCGTCCCCTCTTAGACCAATCAAACGGAGTTCGTCTCCTTATGGTCTAATCTAAGGGAGTTCGTCCTCTTGGTCCAATCTAAAGATGTTCGTCCTCTCTTCGACCAATCTAAAGGATTTTGTCTCCAGTTGGTCTAATCAAAGGGAGATCGTCCTATTGGTCCAATATACGGGATTTCGTCTCCTCTTGGTCTAATCTACGGGAGTTTGTCCTCTTGGTCCAATCGAAAGAAGTTCGTCCTCTCTTGAACCAATCTAAACGAGTTCGTCTCCTCTTTGTCCAATCTAAGGGAGTTCATTCTCTCGGTCCAATCTAGGGGAGTTCGTGTCCTCTTGGACCAATCTAAGGGAGTTCGTCTCATCTCGGTCCAATCTAAAGTAGTTCGTCAGCTCTTGGACTAATCTAAAGGAGTTCGTCTCCTCTTGGTCCAATCAAAGGGAGTTCATCCGATTGGTCTAATGTAAGGGAGTTGGTCTCCTCTTGGACCAATCTAAAGGAGTTCCTCTCCTCTTGGTCAAATCAAAGGGAGTTCATCCGTCTTCGTCCAATCTAACGGTGTTCGTCTTCTTGGTCCAATCTAAGGTAGTTCGTCTTCTCCTGGACCTATCCAAAGGAGTTCGTCTCCTCTTGGTGCAATCTGGGGGAGTTCGTCCTCTTGGTCCAATCTAAGGGATTTCGTCTCCTGTTGAACCAATCTAAGGGTGTTGGTCTTCTTGGTCCAATCTAAGGGAGTTCGTCCTCTTGGTCCAATCTTGGGGATTTCGTCTTTTCTTGGACCAATCTAACGGAGTTCGTCTTCTCTTAGACCTATCCAAAGGATTTCGGCTCCTCTTGGTCTAATCTAAGGGAGTTCTTACCCTCTTGGACCAATCCAAAGGACTTCGTCACCTCTTGGTCAAATCTAAGGTAGTTCGTCCTCCTGGTCAAGTCTAACGGAGTTCGTCTTCTATTGGACCAATCTAAAGGAGTTCGTCCTCTTGGTGCTATCTAGGGGAATTCATCTCCTCTTGGACCTATCTAAGGGGGTTCGTCTCCACTTGGTTCAATCTAAGGGAGTTCGTCCCCTCTTGGACCAGTCACACGGAGTTCGTCTCGTGTTGGTCTAATCTAAGGGAGTTCGTCCTCTTGGTCCCTTCTAAAGAAGTTCCTCCTCTATTGGACCAATCTAAAGGAGTTCGTCTCCTCTTGGTCTAATCAAACGAATTCGTCCTATTGGTCCAATCTAAGGGATTTCGTCTCCTCTTGGACCAATCTAAGTGAGTTCGTCTCATCTTGGACCAATCTATGGGAGTTCGTCTCCTCTTGGACCAATCTAAAGTAGTTCGTCTGCTCTTGGTGAAATCAAAGGGAGTTCGTCCGTCTTGGTCCAATCTAATGGTGTTCGTCTCCTCCTGCACCAATCTAAGGGAGTTCGTCTTCTCTTGGACCAATCTAAAGGAGTTCGTCTCCTCCTGGTCTAATCAAATGGAGTTCGTCCTATTGGTCCAATCTCCGGGATTTCATCTCCACTTGGATCAATCTAAGGGAGTTCGTCTTTTCCTGGACCAATCTATGGGAGTTCGTCTCCCCTTGGACCAATCTAAAGGAGTTCGTCTCCTCTTGGTGATATCAAAGGGCGTTCGGCCGTTTTGGTTCAATCTAATGGTGTTCGTCTCTTCCTACACCAATCTAAGGGAGTTCGTCTTATCTTGGGCCAATCTAAAGGAGTTCGTCTCCTCTTGATCCAATCTAGGGGAGTTCATCCTTTTGGTCCAATCTAGGGGAGTTCGCCTCATCTGGGTCCCATCTAAAGAAGTTCGTCTTCTCTTGGACTAACTAAAGGAGTTCATATCCTCTTGGTCCAATCAAAGGGTGTTCGTCCTATTGGTTTAATCTAAGGGAGTTCGACTCCTCTTGGTCCAATCTAAAGGAGTTCGTCTCCTCTTGGTCAAATCAAAGGGAGTTCCTCCGTCTTGGTCCAATCTAACGGAGTTCGTCTTCTTGGTCCAATTTAAGGGAGTTCGTCTTCTCTTGGACCTATCCAAAGGTGTTCGTCTCCTCTTGGTCCAATCTAGGGGAGTTTGTCTCCTCTTGGACTAATCTAAGGGAGGTCGGCTCCTCTTGGTCCAATCTATGGGAGTTCGTCCCCTCTTGGACCAATCCAAAGGACTTCGTCAACTCTTGGTCAAATCTAATGTAGTTCATCCTCTTGGTCAAGTCTAAGGGAGTTCGTCTTTTCTTGGACAAATCTAAGGGAGTTCAACTCCTCTTGGACCAATCTAAAGGAGTTCGTCTCCTCTTGGTGAAATCAAAGGGAGTTCATCCGTCTTGGTCCAATCTAATGGTGTTCGTGTCCTCCTGGACCAATCTAAGGGAGTTCGTCTTCTCTTGAACCAATCTAGAGGAGTTCATCTCCTCTTGGTACAATCTGTGGGAGTTCATCCTCTTTGTCCAATCTAGCGGAGTTCGTCTCATCTTGGACCAATCTAAAGTAGTTTATCCTGTTGGTCCAATCTAGGGGAATTCGTCTCCTCTTGGACCAATCTAAGGGGGTTCGTCTGCACTTCGTGCAATCTAATGGAGTTTGTCCCCTCTTGCACCAATCACACGGAGTTCGTCTCGTGTTGGTCTAATCTAAGGGACTTCGTCCTCTTGGTCCAATCTAAAGAAGTTCGTCCTCTCTTGGACCAATCTAAAGGAGTTCGTCTCCTCTTGGTCTAATCAAAGGGAGGTCGTCCTATTGGTTCAATCTACGGGATTTCATCTCATCTTGGACCAATCTAAAGGAGTTCGTCTCTTCTTCGACCAATGTATAAGACTTCGTCTCCTCTTGGACCAATCTAAAGTAGTTCGTCACCTCTTGCTGAAATCAAAGGGACTTCGTCCGACTCGGTCCAATCTTATGGTGTTCGTCTCCTCCTGCACCAATCGAAAGGAGTTCGTCTTCTCTTGGACCAATCTAAAGGAGTTCGTCTCCTCTTGGTCTAATCTAAGGGAGTTCATGCTCTTGGTCCAATCTAGGGGAGTTCGTCTCATCTGGGTCCAATCGAAAGAAGTTCGTCTTCTCTTGGACTAACTAATGGAGTTCGTATCCTCTTGATCCAATCTAAGGGAGTTCGTCCTATTGGTTTAACATAAGGGAGTTCGTCTCCTCCTGGTCCAATCTAACGGAGTTCATTTTCTTGGTCCAATCTAAGGGAGTTCGTCTTCTCTTGGACCTATCCAAAGGTGTTCGTCTCCTCTTGGTCCAATCTAGGGGAGTTCGTCTCCTCTTGGACTAATCTAAGGGAGTTCGGCTCCTCTTGGTCCAATCTATAGTAGTTCGTCCCCTCTTGGACCAATCCAAAGGACTTAGTCACCTCTTGGTCAAATCTAATGTAGTTCATCCTCTTGGTCAAGTCTAAGGGAGTTCGTTTTCTATTGGACCAATCTAAAGGAGTTCGTCCTCTTGGTCCAATCTTGGGGAATTCGTCTCCTCTTCGACCAATCTATGGGAGTTCGTCTCCACTTGGTCCAATCTAAGGGAGTTCTTCCCCTCCTGGAACAATCAAACGGAGTTCGTCTCCTCTGGATCCAATCTAAGGGAGTTCATGCTCTTGGTCCAATCTAGGGGAGTTCGTATCATCTGGGTCCAATCAAAGGGAGTTCGTCCAATTGGTTTAACATAAGGGAGTTCGTCTCCTCTTGGTCCAATAAAAAGGAGTTCGTCTCCTCTTGGTCAAATCAAAGGGAGTTCATCCGTCTTGGTCCAATCTAATGGAGTTCTTTTTCTTGGTCCAATCTAAGGGAGTTTGTCTTCTCTTGGACCTATCCAAAGGTGTTCGTCTCCTCTTGGTCCAATCTAGGAGAGTTCGTCTCCTCTTGGACTAATCTAAGGGAGTTCGGCACCTCTTGGTCCAATCTATTGGAGTTCGTCCCCTCTTGGACCAATCCAAAGGACTTAGTCACCTCTTGATCAATAAAAGGGAGTTCGTCCTATTGGTCTAATCAAAGAGAGTTCATCCGTCTTGGTCCAATCTAAGGGAGTTCTTCCTCTTGGTCCAATCTAGGGGAGTTCGTCTCCTCTTGGACCAATGTGAGGGTGTTATCTCTTCTTGGACCAATCGAACGAAGTTAGTCTTCTCTTGGACCAATCTAAAGGAGTTCGTGTCCTCTTGGTACAATCAAAGGGAGTTCGTCCTATAGGTCTAATCAAAGGGAGTTCATCCGTCTTGGTCCAATCTAAGGGAGTTGGTCTTCTCTTGGACCTATCCAAAGATGTTCGTCTCCTCATGGTCCAATCTAGGGGAGTTCGTCTCACCTTAGACCAATGTAAGGGTGTTCGTCTCCTCTTGGTCCAACCTATGGGAGTTCGTCCCCTCTTGGACCAATCCAAAGGACTTCGTCACCTCATTGTCAAATCTAATGTAGTTCGTCCTCTTGGTCAAGTCTAAGGGAGTTCGTCTCGTATTGGACCAATCTAAAGGACTTTGACCTCTTGATCCAATCTAGGGCAATTCGTCTCCTCTTGGACCAATCTAAGGCAGTTCGTCTCCACTTTATCCAATCTAAGGGAGTTCGTCCCCTCTTGGACCAATCAAACGGAGTTCATCTCCTCTTGGTCTAATCAAAGGGAGCTCGTCCTCTTGGTCCAGTCCAAAGAAGTTCGTCCTCTCTTGGACCAATCTAAAGGAGATCGTCTCCTCTTGGTCTAATCAAAGGGAGTTCTTCCTGGACCAATCTATGTGAGTTCGTCTCCATTTGGACCAATCTAAAGGAGTTCGTCTCCTCTTGGTGAAATCAAAGGGAGTTCGTCCGTCTTCGTCCAATCTAATGGTGTTCGTCTCCTCCTGCACCAATCTAAGGGAGTTCGTCTTCTCTTGGACCAATCTAAAGGAGTTCGTCTCCTCTTGGTCAAATCTAAGGGAGTTCATCCTCTTGGTCCAATCTAGGGGAGTTCGTCTCATCTGGGTCCAATCTAACGAAGTTCGTGTTCTCTTAAACTAACAAAAGGAGTTCATATCCTCTTGATCCAATCAAAAGGAGTTCGTCCTATTGATTTAATCTAAGGGTGTTCGTCTCGTCTTGCTCCAATCTAAAGGAGTTCGTCTCGTCTTGGTCAAATCAAAGGGAGTTCATCCGTCTTGGTCCAATCTAACGGTGTTCGTCTTCTTGGTCCAATCTAAGGAAGTTCGTCTTCTGTTGGACCTATCCAAAGGTGTTCGTCTCCTCTAGGTCCAATCTAGGGGAGTTCGTCGCCTCTCGGACTAATCTAAGGGAGTTCGGCTCCTCTTGGTCCAATCTATTGGACTTCGTCCCCTTTTGGACCAATCCAAAGGACTTAGTCACCTCTTGGTCAAATCTAATGTAGTTCTTGCTCTTGGTCAAGTCTAAGGGAGTTCGTCTGCTATTGGACCAATCTAAAGGAGTTCGTCCTCTTGGTCCAATCGAGGGAAATTTATCTCCTCTTCGACTAATCTATCGGAGTTCATCTCCACTTGGTCCAATCTAAGGGAGTTCGTCCTATTGGTCCAATCTATGGGATTTCGTCTCCTCTTGGACCAATCTAAGGGAGTTCGTCTCTTCTTGGACCAATCTAAGGGAGTTCATCTCCTCTTGGACTAATTTAAAGCAGTTCGTCTCCTCTTGGTGAAATGAAAGGGAGTTCGTCCGTCTTGGTCCAATCTAATGGTGTTCGTCTCCTCCTGGACCAATCTAAGGGAGTTCGTCTTCTCTTGAACCAATCTTTTGGAGTTCATCTCCTCTTGGTGCAATCTGAGGGAGTTCATCCACTTGGTCCAATCTAGGGGACTTCGTCTCCTCTTAGACCAATGTGAGGGTGTTATCTCTTCTTGGACCAATCTAACGAAGTTTGACTTCTCTTGGACCAATCTAAAGGAGTTCGTGTCCTCTTGGTACAATCAAAGGGAGTTCGTCCTATTGGTCTAATCAAAGGGAGTTCATCCTTCTTGGTCCAATCTAACGGAGTTCGTCTTCTTGGTCCAATCTAAGGGAGTTCGTCTTCTCTTGGACCTATCCAAAGATGTTCGTCTCCTCATGGTCCAATCTAGGGGAGTTCATCTCCTCTTGGACCAATGTAAGAGAGTTCGTCTCCTCTTGGTCCAACCTATGGGAGTTCGTCCCCTCTTGGACCAATCCAAAGGACTTCATCACCTCATGGTCAAATCTTATGTAGTTCGTCCACTTGGTCAAGTCTAAGGGAGTTCGTCTCGTATTGGACAAATCTAAAGGAGTTCGACCTCTTGATCCAATCTAGGGCAATTCGTCTCCTCTTGGACCAATCTTAGGGAGTTCGTCTCCACTTTATCCATTCTAAGGGAGTTCGTCCCCTCTTGGACCAATCAAACGGAGTTCGTCTCCTCTTGGACTAATCAAAGGGAGTTCGTCCTCTTGGTCCAATCTAAAGAAGTTCGTCCTCTCTTGGACCAATCTAAAGGAGTTCGTCTCCTCTTGGTGAAATCAAAGGGAGTTCGTCCGTCTTCGTCCAATCTAATGGTGTTCGTCTCCTCCTGCACCAATCTAAGGGAGTTCGTCTTCTCTTGGACCAATCTAAAGGAGTTCGTCTCTTCTTGGTCCAATCTAAGGGAGTTCATCCTCTTGGTCCAATCTAGGGGAGTTCATCTCATCTGGGTTCAATCTAAAGAAGTTCGTGTTCACTTGGACTAACAAAAAGAGTTTGTATCCTCTTCGTCCAATCAAAGGGAGTTCGTCCTATTCGTTTAATCTAAGGGAGTTCGTCTCCTCTTGCTCCAATCTAAAGGGGTTCGTCTCGTCTGGGTCAAATCCAAGGGAGTTCATCCGTCTTGGTCCAATCTAACGGAGTTCGTCTTCTTGGTCCAATCTAAGGGTGTTCGTCTTCTGTTGGACCTATCCAAAGGTGTTCGTCTCCTCTTGGTCCAATCTAGAGGAGTTCGTCGCCTCTCGGACTAATCTGAGGGAGTTCGGCTCCTCTTGGTCCAATCTATGGGTGTTCGTCCCCTTTTGGACCAATCCAAAGGACTTAGTCACCTCTTGGTCAAATCTAATGTAGTTCGTCCTCTTGGTCAAGTCTAAGGGAGTTCGTCTGCTATTGGACCAATCTAATGGAGTTCGCCCGTTTAGTCCAATCTAGGGGAATTTGTCTCCTCTTTGACTACTCTATCGGAGTTCGTCTCCACTTGGTCCAATCTTTGGGAGTTCGTCCTATTGGTTCAATCCATGGGATTTCGTCTCCTCTTGGACCAATCTAAGGGAGTTCGTCTATTCTTGGACCAATCTCTTGGACTAATTTAAAGCAGTTCGTCTCCTCTGGGTGAAATCAAAGGGAGTTCGACCGTCTTGGTCCAATCTAATGGTGTTCGTCTCCTCCTGGACCAATCTAAGGAAGTTCGTCTTCTCTTGAACCAATCTAAAGGAGTTCATCTCCTCATGGTCCAATCTAAGGGAGTTCATCCTCTTGGTCCAACCTAGGGGGGTTCGTCTCCTCTTGGACCAATGTGAGGGTGTTCATCCCCTCTTGGACCAATCTAACGAAGTTTGTCTTCTCTTTCACCAATCTAAAGGATTTCGTGTCCTCTTGGTATAATCAAAGGGAGTTCGTCCTATTGGTCTAATCTATGGGAGTTCATCCGTCTTGGTCCAATCTAACGGAGTTCGTCTTCTTGGTCCAATCTAACGGAGTTCGTCTTCTCTTGGACCTATCCAAAGGTGTTCGTCTCCTCATGGTCCAATCTACGGGAGTTCGTCTCCTCTTTGACCAATGTAAGGGAGTTCGTCTCCTCTTGGTCCAACATATGGGAGTTCGTCCCCTCTTGGACCAATCCAAAGGACTTCGTCACGTCATGGTCAAATCTAATGTAGTTCGTCCTCTTGGTCAAGTCTAAGGGAGTTCGTCTCGTATTGGACAAATCTAAAGGAGTTCGACCTGTTGATCCAATCTAGAGCAATTCGTCTGCTCTTGGACCAATCTAAGGGAGTTCGTCTCCACTTTATCCAATCTAAGGGAGTTCGTCCCCTCTTGGACCAATCAAACGGAGTTCGTCTCCTCTTGGTCTAATCTAAGGGAGTTCGTGCTCTTGGTCCAATCTAAAGAAATTCGTCCCCTCTTGGACCAAT
Organism: Melaleuca quinquenervia; assembly: GCA_030064385.1. Classification (NCBI taxonomy): domain Eukaryota; kingdom Viridiplantae; phylum Streptophyta; class Magnoliopsida; order Myrtales; family Myrtaceae; genus Melaleuca; species Melaleuca quinquenervia. The sequence continues at coordinate 172,916 of JAPVXF010000026.1, read as the reverse complement.
CTAAAGGAGTTCGTCTCCTCTTGGTCTAATCAAAGGGAGTTCTTCCTGGACCAATCTATGCGAGTTCGTCTCCTCTTGGACCAATCTAAAGGAGTTCGACTCCTCTTGGTGAAATCAAAGGGAGTTCGTCCGTCTTCGTCCAATCTAATAGTGTTCGTCTCGTCCTGCACCAATCTAAGGGAGTTCGTCTCCTCTTGGTCCAATCTAAAGGAGTTCGTCTCCTCTTGGTCCAATCTAAGGGAGTTCATCCTCTTGGTCCAATATAGGGGAGTTCATCTCATCTGGGTCCAATCTAACGAAGTTCGTGTTCTCTTGGACTAACAAAAGGAGTTCGTATCCTCTTTGTCCAATCAAAGGGAGTTCATCCTATTGGTTTAATCTAAGGGAGTTCATCTCCTCTTGCTCCTATCTAAAGGAGTTCGTCTCCTTTTGGTTAAATCAAAGGGAGTTCGTCCGTCTTGGTCCAATCTAACGGAGTCCGTCTTCTCTTGGACCTATCCAAAGGTGTTCGTCTCCTCTTGGTCCAATCTTGGGGAGTTCGTCTCCTTTGGGACTAATATAAGGGAGTTCGGCTCCTCTTGGTCCAATCTATGGGAGTTCGTCCCGTTTTGGAGCTATGCAAAGGACTTAGTCACCACTTGGTCAAATCTACTGTAGTTCGTCCTCTTGGTCAAGTCTATGGGAGTTCGTCTTCTATTGGACCAATCTAACGGAGTTCGTCCTCTTGGTCCAATCTCGGGGAATTCGTCTCCTCCTGGACCAATCTATGGGAGTTCGTCCCCTCTTGGACCGATCAAAAGGAGTTCGTCTCCTCTTGGTCTAATCTATGGGAGTTCGTCCTCTTGGTCCAATCAAAAGAAGTTCGTCCTCTCTTGGACCAATCTAAAGGAGTTCGTCTCCTCTTGGTCCAATCAAAGGGAGTTCGCCCTCTTGGTCCAATCTATGGGATTTCGTCTCCTCTTGGACGAATCTAAGGGAGTTCGTCTCTTCTAGGACCAATCTAAGGGAGTTCGTCTCCTCTTGGACCAATCTAACGGAGTTCGATTTCTTGGTCCAATCTGAGGGAGTTCGTCTTTTCTTGGACCTATCGAAAGGTGTTCGTCTCCTCTTGGTCCAATCTAGGGGAGTTCGTCTCCTCTTGGACTAATCTGAGGGAGTTTGGCTCCTCTTGGTCCAATCTATGGGAGTTCGGGTGAGTTTGGTTCGGCATTTGGGAAAAGTCATTGAGAAAATGCAAACACCTTTAGCTTAAAGGGATTTAGTGAAATACAAATGATGTTTGGTAAATTATAACTGAAAAGTACCTTGAGATGCAACTTTGAGAAAATGCTGTTTGGTAATCAAATATTTGAAAAGTTCTTTTATGTAACCAATTTTAATTTTTTAACTGTAATTTTTTCAAACTAAAAAAAACAAATGACATTAATATTTTTATTTTTATGTTTAAAGTAATGTAGAAGAGGCACATTAATAAATTTATATATAAAAAGTTCACATTAAAGGAGATCTTTTTAATAGAAAAGAATCATTTTATTATAATAAACATGATTTGTATATATTTCAAGAAAATATATACAATGTAGTTGATACAGAAATTGGACCCCAAACAAGAGGATTGAGGTTGACACCTACTCTGCCATCATAAGCGTATGGTTTTGATTTCATTAGACGTCATGAAATTAGATGATGTCGAGATTCAACTGTTAGTTCGACATAACAAAATTGCATTACATTGCTCTGTAGTCGATTAGTCGATTAGAGGAACTACACTAAAAAAAATAGATGACAGTGACATTCAATACTTGGTATACAGAACAAGCCGATAGATCTAGTACTCCCGACAGAGCAACTATTAATTCCCCAAATTGGGAATTTTATGATGTATTACTAACCAAGAACTTAAGCCAAATCTTGGCACATCAGGAGAGAACCACACAAGTTCGTGGCTATCAACCCTAGCGTTCGTTTTTGACAATATTCCAAGCAACAAAATAATTAAGGCAATCATTTGAAGAAGCTGTGCAAGCAACTTTGTCTGCAGCTGAGGAACTAGGAAAAATGATGCCACAAACTGTAGCTTGGATGGGCACCAGCTCTTTAGAACTAGCACATAGTCCAGACCGAAATTCCTCATTGCCGTCTTGAGATCATTAAAGGTGAAGCTCTTTAGATTGGACGACTGCAATATCTCACTCTCCATTCGAGAGGTTTGAGGTACGGAAAGAGAGGAGGCCCTGCTGCTCACATCACTCGAATCATTTCGTTCTCCACGGTTAGAAAAATTCACTCATGCAATTAGACATTGATTGCTATGAAATCAAGATTAGATCAACCGTCGGAAGAGATGCTCGAAAGAATGCACAGATCAACACATTTGTGACTAAACCATCACATTCAATCACCCTATGGACACAAGATATCATGCCACTACATAATGAACAAGCCAAAAGAATATTGATCAATCATGACATTCCCATATTTCTGCTCAAGTGACCTCTCACACCCAATTGTAACTCTCATAAGAGTTCTGGGACCACCGTATACCAAGGAAGCCTCGGTAGAATACATGTTCTCACCATCTATCGCAACTTCACCTAACAAAACAAAGAAACCAGCCCAAGAACCAAACGAACAACGAATGAAAATCCCTAGCTACGAATCACCCGAAATCATGAACCAAATCGACCGACTAAGGCCACATGCAGGAAGAACCCAAGGTTAGACCTGACAACTGCCACGATTTCTCCACTTCGCATGCGTCGGCAGCCTTCTCCGCGTCCGAGCTTCGCCGATCAGAGGACCTGAGCCCGAAATCTCGAGATATCAACACTAGTTTCGCCCCCACATCAACTTTATCAGGTGAATTACCCTCCGCAACCTATAACAGAAACCCAAATGATCCCACAAATCCCAAAAGAACCCACGAATTTGATGTCGCAAGGAGACTCGCTCGCTGGTCGTATTGTGAATTCCTGGTCCACGGCCCAAGGAAAAGGGGTCGATTTAGGGTGAAGAGAGCAGCAAGAAAGAAACCACCGACCTTGGAGCGCTTGCTCCCGGTGGAAGATGAATTTTGGGGCGAGGAGAGGGGCCTCTTGTTGGCAGAGGCGCTGCGCCTGGTCTCGACCATGCCTGGAGGTTCTTGGGTCGTCTTGGAGCTCCGATTCTCGAGTCGTCTTGGAGCTCGGTTCGCCGCTCGGCAGAGGGGAAGAGCGACGGGAAGAAGAAGCAGAGGCAGACGGGAGGAAGAAGAAGACTAATGGTTTAGGGTTTCTGTTATTGAAGTGCAAAAGGGGCAAAAATGGAATTACGATAAATAAACAGGGGTAATAAGGGTGAACGATAAATTTTCATTAACGAGGGTCTAGCATTCCGAAAATGTGAGTACCCAATGCACCTCTAGAGCTGCTTTGGCTTAAAGGCCTTTGGAGAGCATCCAAGATGCAATTGCATCTCTAAAAAGTTGGCCCAAATGCTGAACCAAACGGCTCAGCATTTCGTCAAAGGCCTTTACAGGCCTAAAGTGGGTTTGCAAAGCTGATCCAAACGGGGCCTTCGTCCCCTCTTAAACTAATCCAAAGGACTTCGTCACCTCTTGGTCAAATCTAATGTAGTTCATCCTCTTGGTCAAGTCTAAGGGTGTTTGTCTGCTATTGGACCAATCTAAAAGAGTTCGTCCTCTTGGTCCAATCTCAGGGAATTCGTCTCCTCATTGACCAATCTATCGGACTTCGTCTCGACTTGGTCCAATCTAAGGGAGTTCGTCCAATTGGTCCAATCTATGGGATTTCGTCTCCTCTTGGACCAATCTAAGGGAGTTCGTCTCTTTTTGGACCAATCAAAGGGAGTTCATCTGTCTTGGTCCAATCTAACGGAGTTCGTCTTCTTGGTCCAATCTAAGGGAGTTCGTTCTATTGGTTTAATCTAAGGGAGTTCGTCTCCTCTTGGTCCAATCTAAAGGAGTTCGTCTCCTCCTGGTCAAATCAAAGGGAGTTCATCTCCTCCTGGTCAAATCAAAGGGAGTTCATCTGTCTTGGTCCAATCTAACGGAGTTCGTCTTCTTGGTCCAATCTAAGGGAGTTCGTCTTCTCTTGGACCTATCCAAAGGTGTTCGTCTCCTCTTGGTCCTATCTAGGGAGTTCGTCTCCTCTTGAACTAATCTAAGGGAGTTCGGCTCCTCTTGGTCCAATCTATGGGAGTTCGTCCCCTCTTGGACCAATCCAAAGGACTTGGTCACCTCTTGGTCAAATCTAATGTAATTCGTCCTCTTGGTCATGTCTAAGGGAGTTTGTCTTTTATTGGACCTATCTAAAGGAGTTCGTCCTCTTGGTCCAATCTCGGGGAATTCGTCTCCATCTTGGACCAATCTATGGGACTTCGTCTCCACTTGGTCCTATCTAAGGTAGTTCGCCCCTCTTGGAGCAATCAAACGGACTTCGTCTCCTCTTGGTCTAATCTAAGGGAGTTCGTCCTCTTGGTCCAATCAAAAGAAGTTCGTCCTCTCTAGGACCAATCTAAAGGACTTCGTCTCCTCATAGTCCAATCAAAGGGAGTTCGTCCTATTGGTCCAATCTACGGGATTTCGTCTGCTGTTGGACCAATCTAAGGGAGTTCGTCTCTTCTTGGACCAATCTATGGGAGTTCGTGTCTTCTTGGACCAATCTAAAGGTGTTCGTCTCCTCTTGGTGAAATCAAAGGGAGTTCATCCGTCTTGGTCCAATCTAATGGTGTTTGTCTCCTCCTACACCAATCTAAGGGAGTTCGTCTTCTCTTCGACCAATCTAAAGGAGTTCATCTCCTCTTGGTTCAATCTAAGGGAGTTCTTCCTCTTGGTCAAATCTGGGGGAGTTCGTCTCTTCTGGGTCCAATCTAAAGATGTTCGTCTTCTCTTGGACTAACTAAAGGAGTTCGTATCTTTTTGGTACAATCACAGGAAGTTTGTCCTATTGGTTTAATCTAAGGGAGTTCGTCTCCTCTTGGTCCAATCTAAAGGAGTTCGTCCCCTCTTGGTCTAATCAAACGGAGTTCATCTGTCTTGGTCCAATCAAACGGAGTTCGTCTTCTTGGTCCAATCTGAGGGAGTTCGTCTTCTCTTGGACCTATCCAAAGGTGTTCGTCTCCTCTTGGTCCAATCTAGGGGAGTTCGTCTCCTCTTGGACTAATCTAAGGGAGTTCGGCTCCTCTTGGTCCAATTTATGGGAGTTCGTCCCCTCTTGGACCAATCCAAAGGTCTTAGTCAACTCTTGGTCATATCTAATGTAGTTCATCCTCCTGGTGAAGTCTAAGGGAGTTCGTCTTCTATTGGACCTATCAAAAGGAGTTCGTCCGCTTGGTCCAATCTAGGGGAATTCATCTCCACTTTGACCAATCTATGGGAGTGCGCCTCCACTTGGTCTAATCTAAGGGAGTTCGTCCTATTGGTCCAATCTTTGGTATTTCCTCTCCTCTTGGACCAATCTAAGGGAGTTTGTCTCTACTTGGACCAATCTAAAGGAGTTCATCTCGTCTTGGTCCAATCTAAGGGAGTTCATTCTCTTGGTCCAATCTACGGGACTTCGTCATCTCTTGGACCTATCCAAAGGTGTTCGTCTCCTCTTGGTCCAATCTAGGGGAGTTCGTCCCCTCTTAGACCAATCCAAAGGACTTCGTCACCTCTTGATCAAATCTAATGTAGTTCGTCCTCTTGGTCAAGTTTAAGGGAGCTCGTCTTCTATTGGACAAAACTAAAGGAGTTCGTATCTTTTTGGTCCAATCAAAGGGAGTTCGTCGTATTGGTTTAATCTAAGGGAGTTCGTCTCCTATTGGACAAATCTAAAGGAGTTCGTCCTCTTGGTCCGGTCTAGCGGAATTCGTCTCCTCTTTGACCAATCTATGGGAGTTCATCTCCACTTGGTCCAATCTAAGGGAGTTCGTCCTATTGGTCCAATCTATGGGATTGCGTCTCCTCTTGGACCAATCTAAGGGAGTTCGTCTCTTCTTGGACCAATCAAAGGGAGTTCGTCTCCTCTTGGACCAATCCAAAGGAGTTCGTCTCCTCTTGGTGAAATCAAAGGGAGTTCGTCCGTCTTGGTCCATTCTAATGGTGTTCGTCTCCTCCTGGACCAATCTAAGGGAGTTCGTCTTCTCTTGAACCAATCTAAAGGAGTTCATCTCCTCTTGGTCCAATCTAAGGGAGTTCATCCTCTTGGTCCAATCTGGGGGAGTTCGTCTCCTCTTGGACCAATATGAGGGTTGTTCGTCTCCTCTTGGACCAATCTAAAGAAGTTCGTCTTATGTTGGACCAATCTAAAGGTGTTCGTGTCCTATTGGTCCAATCAAAGGGAGTTCGTCCTATTGGTCTTATCAAAGGGAGTTCATCTCCTCTTGGACCAATCTAAAGGAGTTCGTCTCCTCTTGGACCAATCCAAAGGAGTTCGTCTCCTCTTGGTGAAATCAAAGGGAGTTCGTCCGTCTTGGTCCATTCTAATGGTGTTCGACTCCTCCTGGACCAATCTAACGGAGTTCGTCTTCTCTTGAACCAATCTAAAGGAGTTCATCTCCTCTTGGTCCAATCTAAGGGAGTTCATCCTCTTGGTCCAATATGGGGGAGTTCATCTCCTCTTGGACCAATCTGATGGTGTTCGTCTCCTCTTGGACCAATCTAAAGAAGTTCGTCTTCTGTTGGACCAATCTAATGGTGTTCGTGTCCTATTGGTCCAATCAAAGGGAGTTCGTCCTATTGGTCTAATCAAAGGGAGTTCATCTCCTCTTGGACCAATCTAAAGAAGTTCGTATCCTCTTGGTCCAATCAAAGGGAGTTCGTCCAATTGGTTTAATCTAAGGGAGTTCGTCTCCACTTGGTCCCAACTAAAGGAGTTCGTCTCCTCTTAGTCAAATCAAAGGGAGTTCATCCGTATTGGTCCAATCTAACGGAGTTCGTCTTGTTGGTCCAATCTAAGGCAGTTCGTCTTTTATTGGACCTATCCAAAGGTGTTCGTCTCCTCTTGGTCCAATCTAGGGGATTCGTCTCCTCTTGGACTAATATAACGGAGTTCGGCTCCTCTTGGTCCAATCTATGGGAGTTCGTCCCCACTTGGACCAATCCAAAGGACTTAGTCACCTCTTGGTCAAATCTAATGTAGTTCGTCCTCTTGGTCAAGTCTAACGGAGTTCGTCTTCTATTGGACCAATCTAAAGGAGTTCGTCCTCTTGGTACAATCTCGGGGAATTCGTCTACTCATGGACCAATCTATGGGAGTTCGTCTCCACTTGTTCCAATCTAAGGGAGTTCGTCCCCTCTTGGACGAATCAAACGGAGTTCGTCTCCTCATGGTCTAATCTAAGAGAGTTCGTCCTCTTGGTCCAATCAAAAGAAGTTTGTCCTCTCTTCGACCAATCTAAAGGAGTTCGTCTCCTCTGGGCCCAATCAAAGGGAGTTCGTCCTATTGGTCCAATCTTTGGGATTTCGTCTCCTCTTGGACCAATCTAAGGGAGTTCGTCTCTTCTTTGACCAATCTAAGGGAGTTTGTCTCCTCTTGGACCAATCTAACGGAGTTCGTCTTCTTGGTCCAAACTAAGGGAGTTCATCATGTCTTGAACCTATCCAAAGGTGTTTGTCTCCTCTTGGTCCAATCTGGTGGAGTTCGTCTCCTCTTGGACTAATCTAAGGGAGTTCGCTCCTCTTGGTCCAATCTATGGGAGTTCGGTCCCTCTTAGACCAATCCAAAGGACATCGTCACCTCTTGGTCAAATCTAATGTAGTTCGTCCTCTTGGTCAAGTCTAACGGTGTTCGTCTTCTATTGGACCAATCTAAACGAGTTCATCCTCTTGCTCCAATCTAGGGGAATTCATCTCCTCTTTGACCAATCTATGGGTGTTCATCTCCACTTGGTTCAATCTAAGGGAGTCCCTCCTATTGGTCCAATCTAAGGGATTTCGTCTCCTCTTGGACCAATCTAAAGGAGTTCGTCTCTTCTTGGACCAATCTAAGGGAGTTCGTCTCCTCTTGGACCAATCTGAAGGAGTTGGTCTCGTCTTGGTGAAATCAAAGGGAGTTCATCCGTCTTGGTCCAATCTAATGGTGTTCGTCTCCTCCTGGACCAATCTAAAGGAGTTCATCTCCTCTTTGTCCAATCTAAGGGAGTTCATCCTCTTGGTCCAATCTTGGCGAGTTCGTCACCTCTTGGACCAATCTGAGGGTGTTCGTCTCCTCTTGGACATTTCTATAGAAGTTCGTCCTCTCGTGGACTAATCTAAAGGAGTTCGTGTCCTCTTGGTCCAATCAAAGGGAGTTCGTCCTATTGGTCCAAGCTATGGGATTTCGTCACCTCTTGGACCAATCTAAGAGAGTTCATCTCTTCTTGGACCAACCTAAGGGAGTTCGTATCCTCTTGGACCAATCTAATTGAGTTAGGCTTCTTGGTCCAATCTATGGGAGTTCGTCATCTCTTGGACCTATGCAAAGGTGTTCGTCTCCTCTTGGTACAATCTAGGGGAGTTTGTCTCCTCTTGGACTAATCTAAGGCAGTTCGGCTACTCTTGGACCAATCCAAAGGACTTCGTCACCTCTTGGTCAAATCTAATGTAATTCGTCCTCTTGGTCAAGTCTAAGGGAGTTCGTCTCCTATTGGACCAATCTAAAGGAGTTCGTCCCCTTGGTCCAATATATGGGAATTCGTCTCCTCTTGGACCAATCTAAGGGAGTTTGTCTCCACTTTGTCCAATCTAACGGAGTTCGTCCCCTCTTGGACCCATCAAACGGAGTTCGTCTCCTCTTGGTCTAATCCAAGGGAGTTCGTCCTCTTGGTCTAAAGAAGTTCGTCCTCTCTTAGACCAATCTAAAGGAGTTCGTCTCCTCTTGGTCTAATCAAAAGAAGTTCGTCCTATTGGTCCAATCTACAGGATTTCGTCTCTTCTTGGACCAATCTGAGGGAGTTCGTCTCTTCTTGGACCAATCTAAGTGAGTTCGTCTCCTCTTGGACCAATCTAACGGAGTTCGTCTTCTTGGTCCAATCTAAGGGAGTTCGTTATCTCTTGGACCTATCCAAAGGTGTTCGTCTCCTCATGGTCCAATGTAGGGGAGTTTGTCTCCTCTTGGACCAATCTATGGGAGTTCGTCTCCTCATGGACCAATCTAAAGGAGTTCCTCTCCTCTTGGTGAAATCAAAGGGAGTTCGTCCCTCTTGGTCCAATCTAATGGTGTTCGTCTCCTCCTGCACGAATCTATGGGAGTTCGTCTCCTCTTGGTCCAATCTAAGTGAGTTGATCTTCTTGGTCCAATCTAGGGGAGTTCGTCACATCTGGGTCCAATCTAAAGAAGTTCGTCTTCTCTTGGACTAACTAAAGGAGTTCTTATCGTCTTGGTCCAATCAAAGGGAGCTCGTCCTATTGGTTTAATCTAAGGGAGTTCGTCTCCTCTTGGTCATATCTAAAGGAATTCGCCTCCTCTTGGTCAAATCAAAGGGAGTTCATCCGTCTTGGTACAATCTAACGGAGTTCGTCTTCTTAGTCCAATCTATGGGAGTTCGTCATCTCTTGGACCTATCCAAAGGTGTTCGTCTCCTCTTGGTCCAATCTATGGGAGTTCGTCCCCTCTTAGACCAATCCAAAGGACATCGTCACCTCTTGGTCAAATCTAATGTAGTTCGTCCTCTTGCTCAAGTCTAAGGGTGTTCGTCTTCTATTGGACCAATCTAAACGAGTTCATCCTCTTGCTCCAATGTAGGGGAATTCATCTCCTCTTTGACCAATCTATGGGAGTTCATCTCCACTTGGTTCAATCTAAGGGAGTTCGTCCTATTGGTCCGATCTAAGGGATTTCGTCTCCTCTTGGACCAATCTAAGGGAGTTCGTCTCTTCTTGGACCAATCAAAGGGAGTTCGTCTCCGCTTGGACCAATCCAAAGAAGTTCGTCTCCTCTAGGTGAAATCAAAGGGAGTTCGTCCGTCTTGGTCCATTCTAATGGTGTTCGTCTCCTCCTGGACCAATCTAAGGGAGTTCGTCTTCTCTTGAACCAATCTAAAGGAGTTCATCTCCTCTTGGTCCAATCTAAGGGAGTTCATCCTCTTGGTCCAATCTGGGGGAGTTCGTCTCCTCTTGGACCAATCTGAGGGTTGTTCGTTTCCTCTTGGACCAATCTAAAGAAGTACGTCTTATGTTGGACCAATCTAAAGGTGTTCGTGTCCTATTGGTCCAATCAAAGGGAGTTCGTCCTATTGGTCTAATCAAAGGGAGTTCATCTCCTCTTGGACCAAACTAAAGGAGTTCGTCTCCTCTTGGACCAATCCAAAGGAGTTCGTCTCCTCTTGGTGAAATCAAAGGGAGTACGTCCGTCTTGGTCCATTCTAATGGTGTTCGACTCCTCCTGGACCAATCTAAGGGAGTTCGTCTTCTCTTGAACCAATCTAAAGGAGTTCATCTCCTCTTGGTCCAATCTAAGGGAGTTCATCCTCTTGGTCCAATATGGGGGAGTTCATCTCCTCTTGGACCAATCTGAGGGTGTTCGTCTCCTCTTGGACCAATCTAAAGAAGTTCGTCTTCTGTTGGACCAATCTAATGGTGTTCGTGTCCTATTGGTCCAATCAAAGGGAGTTCGTCCTATTGGTCTAATCAAAGGGAGTTCATCTCCTCATGGACCAATCTAAAGGAGTTCGTCTCCTCTTGGTCAAATCAAAGGGAGTTCATCCGTCTTGGTCCAATGTAACGGAGTTCGTCTTCTTGGTCCAATCTAAGGGAGTTCGTCTTCTCTTGGACCTATCCAAAGGTGTTTGTGTCCTCTTGGTCCAATTTAGGTGGGTTCATCTCCTCTTGGACCAATGTAAGGGAGTTCGTCTCCTCTTGGTCCAATCTATGGGAGTTCGTCCCCTCTCGGACCAATCCAAAGGACTTCGTCACCTCATGGTCAAATCTAATGTAGTTCGTCCTGTTCGTCATGTCTAAGGGAGTTCGTGTCCTATTGGACCAATCTAAAGGAGTTCGTCCTCTTGGTCCAATCTAGGGGAATTCGTCTCCAGTTGGACTAATCTAAGGGAGTTCGTCCCTACTATGTCCAATCTAAGGGAGTTCGTCCCCTCTTGGACCATTCAAACGGAGTTCGTCTCCTCTTGGTCTAATCTAAGGCAGTTCGTCCTCTTGGTCCAATCTAAAGCAGTTCGTCCTCTCTTGGACCAATCTAAAGGAGTTCGTGTCCTCTTGGACGAATCAAAGCGAGTTCGTCCTACTAGTCCAATCTACGGGATTTCGTCTCCTCTTGGACCAATATAAGGGAGTTCGTCTCTTCTTGGACCAATCTGTGGGAGTTCGTCTCCTCCTGCACCAATCTAAGTGAGTTGTTCTCTTGGACCAATCTACAGGAGTTCGTCTCCTCTTGGTCCAATCTAAGGGAATTCATCCTCTTGGCCCAATATGGGGGAGTTCGCTTCATCTGGGTCCAATCTAAAGAAGTTCGTCCTAAAGGAGTTCGTATCCTCTTGGTCCAATCAAAGGGAGTTCGTCCTATTCGTTTAATCTAAGGGAGGTCGTCTCCTCTTGGTCCAATCTAAAGGAGTTTGTCTCCTCTTGGTCAAATCAAAGGGAGTTCATCCGTCTTGGTCCAATCTAACGGAGTTCGTCTTCTTGGTCCAATCTAAGGGAGTTCGTCTACTCTTGGACCTATCCAAACGTGTTCGTCTCCTCTTGGTCCAATCTAGCGGAGTTCATCTCCTCTTGGACTAATCTGACGGAGTTCGGCTCTTCTTTGTCCAATCTATGGGAGTTTGTCCCCGCTTGGACCAATCCAAAGGACTTAGTCACCTCTTGGTCAAATCTAATGTAGTTCGTCCTCTTGGTCAAGTCTAAGGGACTTTGTCTTCTATTGGACCAATCTAAAGGAGTTCGTCCTCATGGTCTAATCTCGGGGAATTCGTCTACTCTTGGACAAATCTATGGAAGTTCGTCTCCACTTGGTCTAATCTAAGGGAGTTCGTCCCCTCTTGGACCAATGAAACGGAGTTCATCTCCTCTTGGTCTAATCTAAAGGAGTTCATCCTCTTGGTCCAATCAAAAGAAGTTCGTCCTCTCTTGGACCAATCTAAACGAGTTAGTCTCCTCTTTTTCCAATCAAAGGGAGTTCATCCGTCTTGGTCCAATCTAACGGAGTTCGTCTTCTTAGTCCAATCTAAGGGAGTTCGTCATCTCTTGGACCTATCCAAAGGTGTTCGTCTCCTCTTGGTCCAATCTAGGGGAGATCGTCTCCTCTTGGACTAATCTATGGGAGTTCGTCTCCACTTGGTCCAATCTAAAGGAGTTCGTCCTATTGGTCCAATCTATGGGATTTCGTCTCCTCTTGGACTAATCTGAGGGAGTTCGTCTCATCTTGGACCAATCTGACTGAGTTCGTCACCTCTTGGACCAATCTAAAGGAGTTCGTCTCCTCTTAGTGAAATCAATGGAAGTTCGTCCGTCTTGGTCCAATCTAATGGTGTTCGTCTCCTCCTGGACCAATCTAAGGGAGTTCGTCTGCTCTTGAACCAATCTAAAGGAGTTCATCTCCTTTTGGTCCAATCTATGCGAGTTCGTCTCCTCTTGGACCAATCTGAGGGTGTTCGTCTCCTCTTGGACCAATCTAAAGTAGTTCATCTTCTCTCGGACCAATCTAAAAGAGTTCGTGTCCACTTGGTTCAATCTAAGGGAAGTCGTCTCTTCTTGGACCAACCTAAGGGAGTTCGTCTCCTCTTGGAACAATCTAACTGAGTTCGTCTTCTTGGTCCAATCTAATGGTGTTCGTCATCTCTTGGACCTATCCAAAGGTGTTCGTCTCCTCTTAGTCCAATCTAGGGGAGTTCGTCTCCTCTTGGACTAATCTAAGGCAGTTCAACTCCTGATGGTCCAATCTATGGGAGTTCGTCCCCTCTTGGACCAATCCAAAGGACTTGGTGACCTCTTGGTCAAATCTAATGTAGTTCGTCCTCTTGGTCATGTTTAAGGGAGTTCGTCTTCTATTAGATGAATCTAAAGGAGTTCGTCCTCTTGGTCCAATCAAGGGGAATTCGTCTCCTCTTTGACCAATCTATGGGAGTTCGTCTCCACTTGGTCCAATCGAAGGGAGTTCGTCCTATTGGTCCAATCTACGGGATTTCGTCTCCGTTTGGACCAATCTAAGGGAGTTCATCTCTTCTTGGACCAATCTAAGGGAGTTCGTCTCCTCTTGGACCAATCTAAAGGAGTTCGTGTCCTATTGGTGAAATCAAAGGGAGTTCGTCCGTCTTGGTCCAATCTAATGGTGTTCGTCTCCTCCTGGAACAATCTAAGGGAGTTCGCCTTCTCTTGAACCAATCTAAAGGAGTTCATCTCCTCTTGGTCCAATCTAGGGGAGTTCAACCTCTTGGTCCAAACTAGGCGAGTTCGTCTCCTCTTGGACCAATCTAACGGAGTTCGTCTCCTCTTGCACCAATCTAAACAAGTTCTTCTTCTCTTGGACCAATCTAATGGAGTTCGTCTCCTCCTGGAACAATCCAAGGGAGTTCGCCTTCTCTTGAACCAATCTAAAGGAGTTCATCTCCTCTTGGTCCAATCTAGGGGAGTTCAACCTCTTGGTCCAATCTAGGCGAGTTCGTCTCCTCTTGGACCAATCTAACGGAGTTCGTCTCCTCTTGCACCAATCTAAACAAGTTCTTCTTCTCTTGGACCAATCTAATGGAGTTCGTGTCCTCTTGGTCCAATCAAAGGGAGTTCGTCTCCTCTTGGACCAATCTAAAGAAGTTCGTCTTCTTGGTCCTATCTAAGGGAGTTCGTCTTCTCTTGGACCTATCCAAAGGTGTTCGTCCCCTCATGGTCCAACCTAGGGGAATTCGTCTCCCCTTGGACCAATGTATGGGAGTTCGTCTACTCTTGGTCCAATCTATGGGAGTTCGTCCCCTCTTGGACCAATCCAAAGGACTTGGTCACCTCTTGGTCAAATCTAATGTAGTTCATCCTCTTGGTCAACTCTAAGGGAGTTCGTCTTGTATTGGACCTATCTTGGTCGAATCTTGGGGAATTCGTCTCCTCTTGGACCAATCTTTGGGTGTTCGTCTCCACTTGGTCCAATCTGAGGGAGTTCGTCCCCTCTTGGACCTATCAAACGGAGTTCGTCTCCTCTTGGTCTAATCTAGGGGAGTTCGTCCTCTTGGTCCAATCAATGGGAGTTCGTCCTCATGGTCCAATCTATGGGATTTCGTCTCCTCTTGGACCAACCTAAGGGAGTTCGTCTCTTCTTGGACCAACCTAAGGGAGTTCGTCTCCTCTTGGACCAATCTAAAGGAGTTCGTCCCCTTGGTCCAATCTATGGGAATTCGTCTCCTCTTGGACCAATCTAAGGGAGTTCGTCTCCACTTTGTCCAATCTAACGGAGTTCGTCCCCTCCTGGACCCATCAAACGGAGTTCGTCTCCTCTTGGTCTAATCTAAGGGAGTTCGTCCTCTAGGTCTAAAGAAGTTCATCCTCTCTTTGACCAATCTAAAGGAGTTCGTCTCCTCTTGGTCTAATCAAAGGAAGTTCATCCTATTGGTCCAATCTACGGGATTTCGTTTCTTCTTGGACCAATCTAAGGGAGTTCGTCTCTTCTTGGACTAATCTAAGGGAGTTCGTCTCCACTTGGACCAATCAAACGGAGTTCGTCTTCTTGGTCCAATCTAAGGGAGTTCGTCATCTCATGGACCTATCCAAAGGTGTTCGTCTCCTCTTGGTCCAATGTAGGGGAGTTCGTCTCCTCTTGGACTAATCTAAGGGAGTTCGGCTCCTCCTGGTCCAATCTACGGGATTTCGTCTCCTCTTGGACCAATCTATGGGAGTTCGTCTCCTCTTGGACCAATCTAAAGGAGTTCCTCTCCTCTTGGTGAAATCAAAGGGAGTTCGTCTGTCTTGGTCCAATCTAATGGTGTTCGTCTCCACCTGCACGAATCTATGGGAGTTCGCCTCCTCTTGATCCAATCTAAGGGAGTTGATCCTCTTGGTCCAATCTAGGATAGTTCGTCACATCTGGGTCCAATCTAAAGAAGTTCGTCTTCTCTTGGACTAACTAAAGGAGTTCGTATCCTCTTGGTCCAATCAAAGGGAGCTCGTCCTTTTGGTTTAATCTAATGGAGTTCGTGTCATCTTGGTCCAATCTGAAGGAGTTCGTCTCCTCTTGGTCAAATCAAAGGGAGTTCATCCGTCTTGGTCCAATCTAACGGAGTTCGTCTTCTTGGTCCAATCTAAGGGAGTTCGTCATCTCTTGGAGCTATCCAAAGGTGTTCGTCTCCTCTTGGTACAATCTAGGGGAGTTCATCCCCTCTTGGACTAATCTATGGGAGTTCGGCTCCTCTTGGTCCAATCTATGGGAGTTCGTCCCCTCTTGGACCAATCCAAAGGACTTCGTCACCTCTTGGTCAAATCTAATGTAGTTCGTCCTCTTGGTCAAGTCTAAGGGAGTTCGTCTCTGATTGGACCAATCTAAAGGAGTTCGTCCTCTTGGTCCAATCTAGGGGAATTCGTCTCCTCTTTGACCAATCTGTGGGAGTTCGTCTCCACTTGGTCCAATCTAAGGGAGTTCGTCCTATTGGTCCAATCTATGGAATTTCGTCTCCTCTTGGACCAATCTGAGGGAGTTCGTCTCTTCTTGGACCAATCGAAGTGAGTTCGTCTCCCCTTGGACCAATATAAGGAGTTCGTCTCCTCTTGGTGAAATCAATGGGAGTTCGTCCGTCTTGGTCCAATCTAATGGTGTTCGTCTCCTCCTGGAACAATCTAAGGGAGTTCGTCTTCTCTTGAACCAATCTAAAGGAGTTCGTCTTCTCTTGGTCCAATCTACGGGATTTCGTCTCCTTTTGGACCAATCTAAGGGAGTTCGTCTCTTCTTGGACCAATCTAAGGGAGTTCGTCTCCTCTTGGACCAATCTAAAGGAGTTCATCGGACTTGGTCCAATCTAACGGAGTTTGTCTTCTTGGTCCAATCTAAGGGAGTTCGTCTTCTCTTGGACCTATCCAAAGGAGTTCGTCCCTTCATGGTCCAATCTAGGGGAATTCGTCTCCTCTTGGACCAAAGTGTGGGAGCTCGTCTACTCTTGGTCCAATCTATGGGAGTTGGTCCCCTCTTGGACCAATCCAAAGGACTTGGTCACCTCTTGGTGAAATCTAATGCAGTTCATCCTCTTGGTCAACTCTATGGGAGTTCGTCTTCTATTGGCCCTATGTAAAGGAGTTCGTCCTCTTGGTCAAATCTCGGGGAATTCCTCTCCTCTTCGACCAATCTTCGGGAGTTCGTCCCCAGTTGGTCTAATCTGAGGGAGTTCGTCCCCTCTTGCACCAATTAAACAGAGTTCGTCCACTCTTGGTCTAATCTAGGGGAGTTCGTCCTCTTGGTCCAATCAAAGGGAGTTCGTCCTAATGGTCCAATCTATGGGATTTCGTCTCCTCTTGGACCAACCTAAGGGAGTTCGTCTCTTCTTGGACCAACCTAAGGGAGTTCGTCTCCTAATGGACCAATCTAACGGAGTTAGGCTTCTTGGTCCAATCTAACGGAGTTCGTCATCTCTTGGACCTATCCAAAGGTGTTCGTCTCCTTTTGGTACAATTTTGGGGAGTTCGTCTCCTCTTGGACAAATCTAAGGCAGTTCGGCTCCTCTTGGACCAATCCAAAGGACTTCGTCACCTCTCGGTCAAATCTAATGTAGTTCGTCCTCTTGGTCAAGTCTAAGGGAGTTCGTCCCCTTGGCCAAATCTATGGGAATTCGTCTCCTCTTGGACCAAGCTAAGGGAGTTCGTCCCCACTTTGTCCAATCTAATGGAGTTCGTCCCCTCTTGGACCCATCTAAAGGAGTTCGTCCTCTTGGACCAATCTCGGGGAATTCGTCTCCTCTTGGACCAATCTATGGGAATTCGTCTCCACTTGGTCCAATCTAAGGGAGTTCGTCCCCTCTTGGACCAATCTATCGGAGTTCGTCTCCTCTTGGTCTAATCTAAGGGAGTTCGTCCTCTTGGTCTAAAGAAGTTCGTCCTCTCTTTGACCAATCTACAGGAGTTCGTCTCCTCTTGGTCTAATCAAAGGAAGTTCATCCTATTGGTCCAATCTACGGGATTTCGACTCTTCTTGGACCAATCTAAGGGAGTTCGTCTCATCTTGGACCAATCTAAGGGAGTTCGTCTCCTCTTGGACCAATCAAACGGAGTTCGTCTTCTTGGTCCAATCTAAGGGAGTTCGTCATCTCTTGGATCTATCCAAAGGTGTTCGTCTCCTCTTGGTCCAATGTAGGGGAGTTCGTCTCCTCTTGGACTAATCTAAGGGAGTTCGGCTCCTCCTGGTCCAATCTACGGGATTTCGACTCCTCTTGGACCAATCTATGGGAGTTCGTTTCCTCCTGGACCAATCTAAAGGAGTTCCTCTCCTCTTGGTGAAATCAATGGGAGTTCGTCCGTCTTGGTCCAATCTAATGGTGTTCGTCACCTCCTGCACGAATATATGGGAGTTCGTCTCCTCTTGGTCCAATCTAAGTGAGTTGATCCTCTTGGTCCACTCTAGGGGAGTTCGTCACATCTGGGTCCAATCTAAAGAAGTTCGTCTTCTCTTGGACTAACTAAAGGAGTTCGTATCCTCTTGGTCCAATCATAGGGAGCTCGTCCTTTTGGTTTAATCTAATGGAGTTCGTGTCATCTTGGTCCAATCTGAAGGAGTTCGTCTCCTCTTGGTCAAATCAAAGGGAGTTCATCCGTCTTGGTCCAATCTAACGGAGTTCGTCTTCTTGGCCCAATCTAAGGGAGTTCGTCATCTCTTGGAGCTATCCAAAGGTGTTCGTCTCCTATTGGTCCAATCTCGGGGAGTTCATCTCCTCTTGGACTAATCTAAGGGAGTTCGGCTCCTCTAGGACCAATCCAAAGGACTTCGTCACCTCTTGGTCAAATCTAATGTAGTTCGTCCTCTTGGTCAAGTCTACGGGTGTTCGTCTTCTATTGGACCAATCTAAACGAGTTCATCCTCTTGGTCCAATCTAGGGGAATTCGTCTCCTCTTTGACCAATCTATGGGAGTTCGTCTCCACTTGGTCCAATCTAAGGGAGTTCTTCCCCTCTTGGACCAATGAAACGGAGTTCGTCTCCTCTTGGTCTAATCTAGGGGAGTTCGTCCTCTTGGTCCAATCAAAAGAAGTTCGTCCTCTCTAGGACCAATCTAAAGGAGTTCGTCTCCTCTTGGTCCAATCAAAGGGAGTTCATCCGTCTTGGTCCAATCTAACGGAGTTCGTCTTCTTGGCCCAATCTAAGGGAGTTCGTCATCTCTTGGAGCTATCCAAAGGTGTTCGTCTCCTATTGGTCCAATCTCGGGGAGTTCATCTCCTCTTGGACTAATCTAAGGGAGTTCGGCTCCTCTAGGACCAATCCAAAGGACTTCGTCACCTCTTGGTCAAATCTAATGTAGTTCGTCCTCTTGCTCAAGTCTAAGGGAGTTCGTCTTCTATTGGACAAATCTAAAGGTGTTCATCCTCTTGGTGCAATCTAGAGGAATTCGTCTCCTCCTTGACCAATCTATGAGAGTTCGCCACCACTTGGTCCAATCTAAGGGAGTTCGTCCTATTGGTCCAATCTATGGGTTTTCGTCTCCTCTTGGACCAATCTGAGGGAGTTCGTCTCTTCTTGGACCAATCTAAGTGAGTTCGTCTCCTCTTGGACCAATATAAAGGAGTTCGTCTCCTCTTGGTGAAATCAATGGGAGTTCGTCCGTCTTGGTCCAATCTAATGGTGTTCGTCTCCTCCTGCACGAATATATGGGAGTTCGTCTCCTCTTGGTCCAATCTAAGTGAGTTGATCCTCTTGGTCCCATCTAGGGGAGTTCGTCACATCTGCGTCCAATCTAAAGAAGTTCGTCTTCTCTTGGACTAACTAAAGGAGTTCGTATCCTCTTGGTCCAATCATAGGGAGCTCGTCCTTTTGGTTTAATCTAATGGAGTTCGTGTCATCTTGGTCCAATCTGAAGGAGTTCGTCTCCTCTTGGTCAAATCAACGGGAGTTCATCCGTCTTGGTCCAATCTAACGGAGTTCGTCTTCTTGGCCCAATCTAAGGGAGTTCGTCATCTCTTGGAGCTATCCAAAGGTGTTCGTCTCCTATTGGTCCAATCTCGGGGAGTTCATCTCCTCTTGGACTAATCTAAGGGAGTTCGGCTCCTCTAGGACCAATGCAAAGGACTTCGTCACCTCTTGGTCAAATCTAATGTAGTTCGTCCTCTTGGTCAAGTCTACGGGTGTTCGTCTTCTATTGGACCAATCTAAACGAGTTCATCCTCTTGGTCCAATCTAGGGGAATTCGTCTCCTCTTTGACCAATCTATGGGAGTTCGTCTCCACTTGGTCCAATCTAAGGGAGTTCGTCCCCTCTTGGACCAATGAAACGGAGTTCGTCTCCTCTTGGTCTAATCTAGGGGACTTCGTCCTCTTGGTCCAATCTAAAGAAGTTCGTCCTCTCTAGGACCAATCTAAAGGAGTTCGTCTCCTCTTGGTCCAATCAAAGGGAGTTCATCCGTCTTGGTCCAATCTAACGGAGTTCGTCTTCTTGGCCCAATCTAAGGGAGTTCGTCATCACTTGGAGCTATCCAATGGTGTTCGTCTCCTGTTGGTCCAATCTCGGGGAGTTCATCTCCTCTTGGACTAATCTAAGGTAGTTCGGCTCCTCTAGGACCAATCCAAAGGACTTCGTCACCTCTTGGTCAAATCTAATGTAGTTCGTCCTCTTGCTCAAGTCTAAGGGAGTTCGTATTCTATTGGACAAATCTAAAGGAGTTCATCCTCTTGGTCCAATCTAGAGGAATTCGTCTCCTCCTTGACCAATCTATGAGAGTTCGCCTCCACTTGGTCCAATCTAAGGGAGTTCGTCCTATTGGTCCAATCTATGGAATTTTGTCTCCTCTTGGACCAATTTGAGGGAGTTCGTCTCTTCTTGGACCAATCTAAGTGACTTCGTCTCCCCTTGGACCAATCTAAAGGAGTTCGTCTCCTCTTGGTGAAATCATTGGGAGTTCGTCCGTCTTGGTCCAATCTAGGGGAGTTCGTCTCCTCTTGGACTAATCTAGGGGAGGTCGGCTCCTCTTGGTACAATCTATGGGAGTTCGTCCCCTCTTGGACCAATCCAAAGGACTTCGTCACCTCTTGGTCAAATCTAATGTAGTTCGTCCTCTTGGTCAAGTCTAAGGGTGTTCGTCTTCTATTGGACCAATCTAAACGAGTTCATCCACTTGGTCCAATCTAGGGGAATTCGTCTCCTCTTTGACCAATCTATGGGAGTTCGTCTCCACTTGGTCCAATCTAACCGAGTTCGTCCCGTCTTGGACCAATGAAACGGAGTTCGTCTCCTCTTGGTCTAATCTAGGGGAGTTCGTCCTCTTGGTCCAATCAAAAGAAGTTCGTCCTCTCTAGGACCAATGTAAAGGAGTTCGTCTCCTCTTGGTCCAATCAAAGGGAGTTTTTCCTATTGGTCCAATCTACGGGATTTCATCTCCTCTTGGACCAATCTAAGGGAGTTCGTCTCTTCTTGGACCAATCAAAGGGAGTTCGTCTCCTCTTGGACCAATCTAACGGAGTTCGTCTTCTTGGTCCAATCTAAGGGAGTTCGTCATCTCTTGGACCTATCCAAAGGTGTTCGTCTCCTATTGGTCCAATCTCGAGGAGTTCATCTCCTCTTGGACTAATCTAAGGGAGTTCGGCTCCTCTAAGACCAATCCAAAGGACTTCGTCACCTCTTGGTCAAATCTAATGTAGTTCGTCCTCTTGGTCAAGTCTATGGGTGTTTGTCTTCTATAGGACCAATCTAAACGAGTTCATCCGCTTGGTCCAATCTAGGGGAATTCGTCTCCTCTTTGACCAATCTATGGGAGTTCGTCTCCACTTGGTCCAATCTAACTGAGTTCGTCCCCTCTTGGACCAATGAAACGGAGTTCGTCTCCTCTTGGTCTAATCTATGGGAGTTCGTACTCTTGGTCCAATCAAAAGAAGTTCGTCCTCTCTAGGACCAATGTAAAGGAGTTCGTCTCATCTTGGTCCCATCAAAGGGAGTTTTTCCTATTGGTCCAATCTACGGGATTTCATCTCCTCTTGGACCAATCTAAGGGAGTTCGTCTCTTCTTGGACCAATCAAAGGGAGTTCGTCTCCTCTTGGACCAATCTAACGGAGTTCGTCTTCTTGGTCCAATCTAAGGGAGTTCGTCATCTCTTGGACCTATCCAAAGGTGTTCGTCACATCTTGGTCCAATCTAGGGGAGTTCGTCTCCTCGTGGACTAATCTAGGGGAGGTCGCCTCCTCTTGGTACAATCTATGGGAGTTCGTCCCCTCTTGGACCAATCCAAAGGACTTCGTCACCTCTTGGTCTAATCTAATGTAGTTCGTCCTCTTGGTCAAGTCTAAGGGTGTTCGTCTTCTATTGGACCAATCTAAACGAGTTCATCCGCTTGGTCCAATCTAGGGGAATTCGTCTCCTCTTTGACCAATCTATGGGAGTGCCTCTCCACTTGGTCCAATCTAAGGGAGTTCGTCCTATTGGTCCAATCTATGGGATTTCGTCTCCTCTTGGACCAATCTAAGGGAGTTCGTCTCTTCTTGGACCAATATAAGGGAGTTTGTCTCCTCTTGGACCAGTCTAAAGGAGTTCGTCTCCTCTTGGTAAAATCAAAGGGAGTTCGTCCGTCTTGGTCCAATGTAATGGTGTTCGTCTCCACTTGGACCAATCTAAGGGAGTTCGTCTTCTCTTGAACCAATCTAAAGGATTTCTTCTCCTCTTGGTCCAATCTAAGGGAGTTCATCCTCTCGGTCCAATCTAGGGGAGTTTATCTCGTCTTGGACCAATCTGACGGTGTTCGTCTCCTCTTGGACCAATCTAAAGAAGTTCGTCTTCTCTTGGACCAATCTGAAGGAGTTCGTGTCCTCTTGGTCCAATCAAAGGCAGTTCGTCCTATTGGTCTAATCAAAGGGAGTTCGTCTCCTCTTGGACCAATCTAAAGGAGTTCGTCTCCTCTTGGTCAAATCAAAGGGAGTTCATCTGTCTTGGTCCAATCTAACGGAGTTCCTCTTCTTGGTCCAATCTAAGGGACTTCGTCTTCTCTTGAACCAATCTAAAGGAGTTCATCTACTCTTGGTCCAATCTAAGAGAGTTCACCCTCTTGGTCCAATCTAGGGGAGTTCGTCTCCTCTTGGACCAATCTGAGGGTGTTCGTCTCCTCTTGGACCAATCTAAAGAAGTTCGTCCTGTCATGGACCAATCTGAAAGACTTCGTCTCCTCTTGGTCCAATCATAGGGAGTTCGTCCTATTGGTGCAATCTATGGGATTTCGTCTCCTCTTGGAACAATCTAAGGGAGTTCGTCTCTTCTTAGACCAACCTATTGGAGTTCGTCTCCTCTTGGACGAATCTAACAGAGTTCGGCTTCTTGGTCCAATCTAAGGGAGATCGTTATCTCTTGGACCTATCCAAAGGTATTCGTTTCCTCTTGGTACAATCTAAGGGAGTTCGTCTCCTCTTGGACTAATCTCAGGCAGTTCGGCTCCTCCTGGACCAATCCAAAGGACTTCGTCACCTCTTGGTCAAATCTAATGTAGTTCGTCCTCTTGGTCAACTCTAAGGGAGTTCGTCTTCTATTGGACCTATCTAAAGGAGTTCGTCCTCTTGGTCGAATCTCGGGGAATTCGTCTCCTCTTGGACCAATCTATGCGAGTTCGTCTGTCTTGGTCCAATCTAATGGTGTTCGTCTCCTCCGGCACAAATCTATGGGAGTTCGTCTCCTCTTGGTACAATCTAAGGGAGTTGATCCTCTTGGTCCAATCTAGGGGAGTTCGTCACATCTGGGTCGAATCTAAAGAAGTTCATCTTCTGTTGGACTAACATAAGGAGTTCGTATCCTCTTGGTCCCATCAAAGGGAGCTCGTCCTATTGGTTTAATGTAATGGAGTTCGTCTCCTCTTGGTCCAATCTAAAGGAGTTCGTCTCCTCTTGGTCAAATCAAAGGGAGTTCATCTGTCTTGGTCCAATCTAACGGAGTTCGTCATCTCTTGGAGCTATCCAAAGGTGTTCGTCTCCTCTTGGTCCAATCTAGGGGAGTTCATCTCCTCTTGGACTAATCTAAGGGAGTTCGGCTCCTCTTGGTCCAATCTACGGGAGTTCGTCCCCTCTAGGACCAATCCAAAGGACTTCGTCACCTCTTGGTCAAATCTAATGTAGTTCGTCCTCTTGGTCAAGTCTAAGGGAGTTCATCTTATATTGGACAAATCTAAAGGAGTTCATCCTCTTGGTCCAATCTAGAGGAATTCGTCTCCTCCTTGACCAATCTATGAGAGTTCGCCTCCACTTGGTCCAATCTAAGGGAGTTCATCCTATTGGTCCAATCTATGGGATTTCGTCTCCTCTTGGACCAATCTGAGGGAGTTCGTCTCTTCTTGGACCAATCTAAGTGAGTTCGTCTCCTCTTGGACCAATATAAAGGAGTTCGTCTCCTCTTGGTGAAATCAATGGGAGTTCGTCCGTCTTGGTCCAATCTAATGGTGTTCTTCTCCTCCTGGAACAATCTAAGGGAGTTCATCTTCTCTTGAACCAATCTAAAGGAGTTCATCTTCTCTTGGTCCAATCTAGGGGAGTTCATCCTCTTGGTCCAATATAGGCGAGTTCTTCTCCTCTTGGACCAATCTGAGTGTGTTCGTCTCCTCTTGCACCAATTTAAACAAGTTCGTCTTCTCTTGAACCAATCTAAAGGAGTTCGTGTCGTCTTGGTCCAATCAAACGGAGTTCGTCCTATTGGTCTAATGAAAGAGAGTTCGTCTCCTCTTGGACCAATCTAAAGGAGTTCGTGTCCTCTTGGTCAAATCAAAGGGAGTTCATCGGTCTTGGTCCAATCTAACGGAGTTTGTCTCCTCTTGGACCAATCTAACGGAGTTCGTCTTCTTGGTCAAATCTAAGGGAGTTCGTCTTCTCTTGGACCTATCCAAAGGTGTTCGTCCCCTCATGGTCCAATCTAGGGGAATTCGTCTCCTCTTGGACCAATGTAAGGGAATTCGTCTACTCTTGGACCAATCTAAGGGAGTTCGTCTCTTCTTGGACCAATATAAGGGAGTTTCTCTCCTCTTGGACCAGTCTAAAGGAGTTCGTCTCCTCTTGGTGAAATCAAAGGGAGTTCGTCCGTCTTGGTCCAATCTAATGGTGTTCGTCTCCACCTGGACCAATCTAAGGGAATTCGTCTTCTCTTGAACCAACCTAAAGGATTTCTTCTCCTCTTGGTCCAATCTAAGGGAGTTCATCCTCTTGGTTCAATCTAGGGGAGTTCGTCTCGTCTTGGACCAATCTAACGGTGTTCCTCTCCTCTTGGACCAATCTAAAGAAGTTCGTCTTCTCTTGGACCAATCTAAAGGAGTTCGTCTCCTCTTGGTCCAATCAAAGGGAGTTCGTCCTATTGGTCTAGTCAAAGGGAGTTCGTCTCCTCTTGGTTCAATCTAAAGGTGTTCGTCTCCACTTGGTCCAATCTAGGGGAGTTCGTCTCCTCTTGGACCAATCTAAAGAAGTTCGTCCTCTCATGGACCAATCTAAAGGAGTTCGTCTCCTCTTGGTTCAATCTATGTGATTTCGTCTCCTCTTGGACCAATGTAAGGGAGTTCGTCTCTTCTTGGACCAACCTAATGGAGTTCGTCTCCTCTCGGACGAATCTAACCTAGTTAGGCTTCTTGGTCCAATCTAAGGGAGTTCGTTATCTCTTGGACCTATCCAAAGGTGTTCGTCTCCTCTTGGTACAATCTAGGGGAGTTCGTCTCCTCTTGGACTAATCTCAGGCAGTTCGGCTCCTCCTGGACCAATCCAAAGGACTTCGTCACCTCTTGGTCAAACCTAATGTAGTTCGTCCTCTTTGTCAACTCTAAGGGAGTTCGTCTTCTATTGGACCTATCTAAAGGAGTTCGTCCTCTTGGTCGAATCTCGGGGAATTCGTCTCCTCTTGGACCAATCTATGGGAGTTCGTCTGTCTTGGTCCAATCTAATGGTGTTCGGCTCCTCCTGCATGAATCTATGGGAGTTCGTCTCCTCTTTGTCCAATCTAAGGGAGTTGATCGTCTTTGTCCAATCTAGGGGAGTTCGTCACATCTGGGTCTAATCTAAAGAAGTTCGTCTTCTCTTGGGCTAAGTAAAGGAGTTCGTATCCTCTTGGTCCAATCAAAGGGAGCTCGTCCTTTTGGTTTAATCTAATGGAGTTCGTCTCCTCTTGGT
Organism: Melaleuca quinquenervia; assembly: GCA_030064385.1. Classification (NCBI taxonomy): domain Eukaryota; kingdom Viridiplantae; phylum Streptophyta; class Magnoliopsida; order Myrtales; family Myrtaceae; genus Melaleuca; species Melaleuca quinquenervia. The sequence goes on along the minus strand of JAPVXF010000026.1, from coordinate 147,731 downwards.
CCAATCTGAAGGAGTTCGTCTCCTCTTGGTCCAATCAAAGGGAGTTCATCCGTCTTGGTCCAATCTAACGGAGTTCGTCTTATTGGTCCAATCTAAGGGAGTTCGTCATCTCTTGGAGCTATCCAAAGGTGTTCGTCTCCTCTTGGTCCAATCTAGGGGAGTTCATCTCCTCTTGGACTAATCTAAGGGAGTTCGGCTCCTCTTGGTCCAATCTATGGGAGTTCGTCCCCTCTTGGACCAATCCAAAGGACTTCGTCACCTCTTGGTCAAATCTAATGTAGTTCGTCCTCTTGGTCAAGTCTAAGGGAGTTCGTCTTCTATTGGACAAATCTAAAGGAGTTCATCCTCTTGGTCCAATCTACAGGAATTCGTCTCCTCCTTGACCAATCTATGAGTGTTCGCCTCCACTTGGTCCAATCTAAGGGAGTTCGTCCTATTGGTCCAATCTATCGGATTTCGTCTCCTCTTGGACCAATCTGAGGGAGTTCGTCTCTTCTTGGACCAATCTAAGTGAGTTCGTCTCCTCTTGGACTAATCTCAAGGAGTTCGTCTCCTCTTGGTGAAATCAATGGGAGTTCGTCCGTCTTGGTCCAATCTAATGGTGTTCGTCTCCTCCAGGAACAATCTAAGGGGGGTCGTCTTCTCTTGAACCAATCTAAAGGAGTTCATGTTCTCTTGGTCCAATCTAGGCGAGTTCTTCTCGTCTTGGTCCAATCTGAGTGTGTTCGTCTCCTCTTGCACCAATCTAAACAAGTTCGTCTTCTCTCGGACCAATCTAAAGGAGTCGTGTCGTCTTGGTCCAATCAAAGGGAGTTCGTCCTATTGGTCTAATGAAAGGGAGTTCGCCTCCTCTTGGACCAATCTAAAGGAGTTCGTATCCTCTTGGTCAAATCAAAGGGAGTTCATCGGTCTTGGTCCAATCTAACGGAGTTCGTCTTCTTGGTCAAATCTAAGGGAGTTCGTCTTCTCTTGGACCAATCCAAAGGTGTTCGTCCCCTCATGGTCTAATCTAGGGGAATTCGTCTCCTCTTGGACCAATGTAAGGGAGTTCGTCTACTCTTGGTCCAATCTATGGGAGTTCGTCCCCTCTCGGACCAATCCAAAGGACTTGGTCACCTCTTGGTCAAATCTAATGTAGTTCGTCCTCTTCGTCAACTCTAAGGGAGTTTGTCTTCTATTGGACCTATCTAAAGGAGTTCGTCCTCTTGGTCGAACGTCGGAGAATTCGTCTCCTCTTGGACCAATCTATGGGAGATGGTCTCCACTTGGTCAAATCTAAGGGAGTTCGTCCCCTCTTGGACCAATCAAACGGAGTTCGTCTCCTCTTGGTCTAATCTAGGGGAGTTCGTCCTCTTGGTCCAATCAAAAGAAGTTCGTCCTCTCTAGGATCAATCTAAAGGTGTTCGTCTCCTCTTGGTCCAATCAAAAGGAGTTTGTCCTATTGGTCCAATCTATGGGATTTCGTCTCCTCTTGGACCAATCTAAGGGAGTTCATCTCTTCATGGACAAATCTATGGGAGTTCCTCTCCTCATGGACCAATCTATTGGAGTTCGTCTTCGTGGTCCAATCTAAGGGAGTTCGTCATCTCTTGGACCTATCCAAAGCTGTTCGTCACCTCTTGGTCCAATCTAGGGGAGTTCGTCACCTCTTGAACTAATCTAGGGGAGTTCGGCTCCTCTTGGTCCAATCTAAGGGAGTTCGTCTCCTCTTGGACCAATCTAACGGAGTTCGTCTTCTTGGTCCAATCTAAGGGAGTTCGTCATCTCTTGGACCTATCCAAAGATGTTCGTCACCTCTTGGTCCAATCTAGGGGAGTTCGTCTCCTCTTGGTCCAATCTACGGGAGTTCGCCTCCTCTTGGACTAATCTTGGGGAGTTCGGCTCCCCTTGGTCCAATCTATGGGAGTTCGTCCCCTCTTGGACCAATCCAAAGGACTTCGTCACCTCTTGGTCAAATCTAATGTAGTTCGTCCTCTTGGTCAAGTCTAAGGGTGTTCATCTTCTATTGGATCAATCTAAACGAGTTCATCCTCTTGGTCCAATCCAGGGGAATTTGTCTCCTCATTGACCAATCTATGGGAGTTCGTCTCCACTTGGTCCAATCTAAGGGAGTTCGTCCTATTGGTCCAATCTATGGGATTTCGTCTCCTCTTGGACCAATCTAAGGGAGTTCGTCTCTTCTTGGACCAATATAAGGGAGTTTGTCTCCTCTTGGACCAGTCTAAAGGTGTTCGTCTCCTCTTGGTGAAATCAAAGGCAGTTCGTCTTCTTTTGAACCAGTCTAAGGGAGTTCGTCTCGTCTTGGACCAATCTGACGGTGTTCGTCTCCTCTTGGACCAATCTAAAGCAGTTCGTCTTCTCTTGGACCAATCTAAAGGAGTTCGTGTCCTCTTGGTCCAATCTAAGGGAGTTCGTCCTATTGGTCTAATCAAAGGGAGTTCGTCTCCTCTTGGACCAATCTAAAGGTGTTCGTCTCCTCTTGGTCAAATCAAAGGGAGTTCTTCTGTCTTGGTCCAATCTAATGGAGTTCGTCTTCTTGGTCCAATCTAAGGGAGTTCGTCTTCTCTTGAACCAATCTAAAGGAGTTCATCTCCTCTTGGTCCAATCTAAGGGAGTTCAACCTCTTGGTCCAATCTAGGGGAGTTCGTCTCCTCTTGGACTAATCTAGGGGAGTTCGGCTCCTCTTGGTACAATCTATGGGAGTTCGTCCCCTCTTGGACCAATCCAAAGGACTTCGTCACCTCTTGGTCAAATCTAATGTAGTTCGTCCTCTTGGTCAAGTCTAAGGGTGTTCGTCTTCTATTGGACCAATCTAAACGAGTTCATCCGCTTGGTCCAATCTAGGGGAATTCGTCTCCTCTTTGACCAATCTATGGGAGTTCGTCTCCACTTGGTTCAATCTAAGGGAGTTCGTCCTATTGGTCCAATATATGGGATTTCGTCTCCTCTTGGACCAATATAAGGGAGTTTGTCTCCTCTTGCACCAGTCTAAAGGAGTTCGTCTCCTCTTGGTGAAATAAAAGGGAGTTCGTCTGTCTTGGTCCAATGTAATGGTGTTCGTCTCCACCTGGACCAATCTAAGGGAGTTCGTCTTCTCTTGAACCAATCTAAAGGATTTCTTCTCCTCTTGGTCCAATCTAAGGAAGTTCATCCTCTCGGTCCAATCTAGGGGAGTTCGTCTCGTCTTGGACCAATCTGACGGTGTTCATGTCCTCTTGGACCAATCTAAAGAACTTCGTCTTCTCTTGGACCAATCTGAAGGAGTTCGTGTCCTCTTGGTCCAATCAAAGGGAGTCCGTCCTATTGGTCTAATCAAAGGGAGTTCGTCTCCTCTTGGACCAATCTAAGGGAGTTCGTCTCCTCTTGGACCAATCTAAGGGAGTTCGTCTCCTCTTGGTCAAATCAATGGGAGTTCATCTGTTTTGGTCCAATCTGACGGAGTTCCTCTTCTTGGTCCAATCTAAGGGAATTCGTCTTCTCTTGAACCAATCTAAAGGAGTTCATCTACTCATGGTCCAATCTAAGGGAGTTCATCCTCTTGGTCCAATCTAGGGGTGTTCGTCCCCTCTTGGACCAATCTGAGGGTGCTCGTCTCCTCTTGGACCAATCTAAAGAAGTTCGTCCTCTCATGGACCAATCTAAAGGAGTTGGTCTCCTCTTGGTCCAATCAAAGGGAGTTCGTCCTATTGGTCCAATCTATGGGATTTCGTCTCCTCTTGGACCAATCTACGGGAGTTCGTCTCTTCTTGGACCAACCTATTGGAGTTTGTCTCCTCTCGGACGAATCTAACAGAGTTAGGCTTATTGGTCCAATCTAAGGGAGTTCGTTATCTCTTGGACCTATCCAAAGGTGTTCGTCTCCTCTTGGTACAATCTAGGGGAGTTCGTCTCCTCTTGGACTAATCTCAGGCAGTTTGGCTCCTCCTGGACCAATCCAAAGGACTTCGTCACCTCTTGGTCAAATCTAATGTAGTTCGTCCTCTTGGTCAACTCTAAGGGAGTTCGTCTGCTATTGGACCTATCTAAAGGAGTTCGTCCTCTTGGTCGAATCTTGGGGAATTCGTCTCCTGCTGGACCAATCTATGGGAGTTCGTCCGTCTTGGTCCAATCTAATGGTATTCGTCTCCTCCTGCACGAATCTGTGGGAGTTCGTCTCCTCTTGGTCCAATCTAAGGGAGTTGATCCTCTTGGTCCAACCTAGGGGAGTTCGTCACATCTGGGTCTAATCTAAAGAAGTTCGTCTTCTCTTGGACTAACTAAAGGAGTTCATATCCTCTTGGTCCAATCAAAGGGAGCTCATCCTTTTGGTTTAATGTAATGGAGTTAATCTCCTCTTGGTCCAATCTGAAGGAGTTCGTCTCCTCTTGGTCAAATCAAAGGGAGTTCATCCGTCTTGGTCCAATCTAACGGAGTTCGTCTTATTGGACCAATCTAAGGGAGTTCGTCATCTCTTGGAGCTATCCAAAGGTGTTCGTCTCCTCTTGGTCCAATCTAGGGGAGTTCATCTCCTCTTGGACTAATACAAGGGAGTTTGGCTCCTCTTGCTCAAATCTATGGGAGTTCGTCCCCTCTTGGACCAATCCAAAGGACTTCGTCACCTCTTGGTCAAATCTAATGTAGTTCGTCCTCTTGGTCAAGTCTAAGGGAGTTCGTCTTCTATTGGACAAATCTAAAGGAGTTCATCCTCTTGGTCCAATCTAGAGGAATTCGTCTCCTCCTTGACCAATCTATGAGAGTTCGCCTCCACTTGGTCCAATCTAAGGGAGTTCGTCCTATTGGACCAATCTGAGAGAGTTCGTCTCTTCTTGGACCAATCTAAGTGAGTTCGTCTCCTCCTGGACCAATCTAACGGAGTTCGTCTCCTCTTGGCGAAATCAATGGGAGTTCGTCCGTCTCGGTCCAATCTATTGGTGTTCGTCTCCTCCTGGAACGATCTAAGGGAGTTCGTCTTCTCTTGAACCAATCTAAAGGAGTTCATCTTCTCTTGGTCCAATCTAGGGGAGTTCATCCTCTTGGTCCAATCTAGGCGAGTTCTTCTCCTCTTGGAGCAATCTGAGTGTGTTCTTCTCCTCTTGCACCAATCTAAACAAGTTCGTCTTCTCTCGGACCAATCTAAAGGAGTTCGTCTCGTCTCGGTACAATCAAAGGGAGTTCGTCCTATTGGTCTAATGAAAGGGAGTTTGTGACCTCTTGGACAAATCTAAAGGAGTTCGTGTCCTCTTGGTCAAATCAAAGGGACTTTATCGTTCTTGGTCCAATTTAACGGAGTTCGTCTTCTTGGTCAAATCTAAGGGAGTTCGTCTCTCTTGGACCTATCCAAAGGTGTTCGTCCCCTCATGATCCAATCTAGGGGAATTCGTCTCCTCTTGGACCATTGTAAGGGAGTTCGTCTAATCTTGGTCCAATCTATGGGAGTTCGTCCCCGCTTGTACCAATCCAAAGGACTTGGTCACCTCTTGGTCGAATCTAATGTAGTTCGTCCTCTTGGTCAACTCTAAGGGAGTTCGTCTTCTATTGGACATATCTAAAGGAGTTCGTCCTCTTGGTCGAATCTTGGTGAATTCGTCTCCTCTTGGATCAATCTTTGGGAGTTCGTCTCCACTTGGTCCAATCTAAGGGAGTTCGTCCCCTCTTGGACCAATCAAACGGAGTTCGACTCCTATTGGTCTCATCTTGGGGAGTTCGTCCTCTTGGTCCAATCAAAAGAAGTTCGTCCTCTCTACGACCAATCTAAAGGGAGTTTGTCCTATTGGTTCAATCTATGGGATTTCGTCTCCTCTTGGACCAATCTAAGGGAGTTCGTCTCTTCTTGGACCAATCTAAGGGAGTTCGTCTCCTCTTGGACCAATCTAACGGAGTTCGTCTTCTTGGTCCAATCTAAGGGAGTTCGTCATCTCTTGGACCTATCGAAAGCTGTTCGTCACCTCTTGGTCCAATCTAGGGGAGTTCGTCTCCTCTTGGACTAATCTAGGGGAGTTCGGCTCCTCTTGGTACAATCAATGGGAGTTCGTCCCCTCTTGGACCAATCCAAAGGACTTCGTCAACTCTTGGTCAAATCTAATGCAGTTCGTCCTCTTGGTCAAGTGTAAGGGTGTTCGTCTTCTATTGAACCAAACTAAACGAGTTCATCCTCTTGGTCCAATCTAAGGGAATTCGTCTACTCTTTGACCAATCTATGGGAGTTCGTCTCCACTTGGTCCAATCTAAGGGAGTTCGTCATATTGGTCCAATCTATGGGATTTCGTCTCCTCTTGGACCAATCTAAGGGAGTTCGTCTCTTCTTGGACCAATATAAGGGAGTTCGTCTCCTCTTGGACCTATCTAAAGGAGTTCGTCTCCTCTTGGTGAAATTAAAGGGAGTTCGTCCGTCTTGGTCCAATCTAATGGTGTTCGTCTCCACCTGGACCAATCTAAGGGACTTCGTCTTCTCTTGAACCAATCTAAAGGATTTCTTCTCCTCTTGATCAAATCTAAGGGAGTTCATCCTCTTGGTCCAATCTAGGGGAGTTCGCCTCATCTTGGACTAATCTAACGGTGTTCGTCTCCTCTTGCACCAATCTAAAGAAGTTCGTCTTCTCTTGGACCAATGTAAAGGAGTTCGTGTCCTCTTGGTCCAATCAAAGGGAGTTCGTCCTATTGGTCTAATGAAAGGGAGTTCGTCTCCTCTTGGACCAATCTAAAGGAGTTCGTCTGCTCTGGGTCAAACCAAAGGGAGTTCATCTGTCTTGGTCCAATCTAACGGAGTTCCTCTTCTTGGTCCAATCTAAGGGACTTCGTCTCCTCTTCGTCCAATCAAAGGGAGTTCGTCCTATTGGTCCAATCTAAGGGAGTTCGTCTCTTCTTAGACCAACCTATTGGAGTTCGTCTCCTCTTGGACGAATCTAACTGAGTTAGGCTTCTTGGTCCAATCTAAGGGAGTTCGTTATCTCTTGGACCTATCGAAAGGTGTTCGTCTCCTCTTGGTACAATCTAGGGGAGTTTGTCTCCTCTTGGACTAATCTCAGGCAGTTCGGCTCCTCCTGGACCAATCCAAAGCACTTCGTCACCTCTTGGTCAAATCTAATGTAGTTCGTCCTCTTGGTCAAGTCTAAGGGAGTTCGTCTTCTAGACAAATCTAAAGGAGTTCATCCTCTTGGTCCAATCTAGAGGAATTCGTCTCCTCCTTGACCAATCTATGAGAGTTCGCCTCCACTTGGTCCAATCTAAGGGAATTCGTCCTATTGGTCCAATCTATAGGTTTTCGTCTCCTCTTGGACCAATCTGAGGGAGTTCGTCTCTTCTTGGACCAATCTAAGTGACTTCGTCTCCTCTTGGACCAATATAAAGGAGTTCGTCTCCTCTTGGTGAAATCAATGGGAGTTCGTCCGTCTTGGTCCAATCTAATGGTGTTCGTCTCCTCCTGGAACAATCTAAGGGAGTTCATCTTCTCTTGAACCAATCTAAAGGAGTTCATCTTCTCTTGGTCCAATCTAGGGGAGTTCATCCTCTTGGTCCAATATAGGCGAGTTCTTCTCCACTTGGACCAATCTGAGTGTGTTCGTCTCCTCTTGCACCAATCTAAACAAGTTCGTCTTCTCTTGGACCAATCTAAAGGAGTTCGTGTCGTCTTGGTCCAATCAGAGGGAGTTCGTCCTATTGGTCTAATGAAAGGGAGTTCGTCTCCTCTTGGACCAATCAAAAGGAATTCGTGTCCACTTGGTCAAATCAAAGGGTGTTCATCGGTCTTCGTCCAATCTAACGGAGTTCGTCTTCTTGGTCAAATCTAAGGGAGTTCGTCTTCTCTTGGACCTATCCAAAGGTGTTCGTCCCCTCATGGTCCAATCTAGGGGAATTCGTCTCCTCTTGGACCAATGTAAGGGAATTCGTCTCTTCTTGGACCAATATAAGGGAGTTTGTCTCTTCTAAGACCAGTCTAAAGGAGTTCGTCTCCTCTTGGTGAAATCAAAGGGAGTTCGTCCGTCTTGGTCCAATCTAATGGTGTTCGTCTCCACCTGGACCAATCTAAGGGAATTCGTCTTCTCTTGAACCAATCTAAAGGATTTCTTCTCTTCTTGGTCCAATCTAAGGGAGTTCATCCTCTTGGTCCAATCTAGGGGAGTTCGTCTCGTCTTGGACCAATCTAACGGTGTTCGTCTCCTCTTGGACCAATCTAAAGAAGTTCGTCTTCTCTTGGACCAATCTAAAGGAGTTCGTGTCCTCTTGGTCCAATCAAAGGGAGTTCGTCCTATTGGTCTAGTCAAAGGGAGTTCGTCTCCTCTTGGGCCAATCTAAAGGTGTTCGTCTCCTCTTGGTCAAATCAAAGGGAGTTCCTCTGTCTTGGTCCAATCTAACGGAGTTCGTCTTCTTGGTCCAATCTAAGGGAGTTCGTCTTCTCTTGAACGATTCTAAAGGTGTTCATCTCCTCTTGGTCCAATCCTAGGGAGTACATCCTCTTGGTCCAATCTAGGGGAGTTCGTCTCCTCTTGGACCAATCTGAGGGTGTTCGTCTCCTCTTGGACCAATCTAAAGAAGTTCGTCCTCTCATGGACCAATCTAAAGGAGTTCGTCTCCTCTTGGTGCAATCTATGTGATTTCGTCTCCTCTTGGACCAATCTATGGGAGTTCGTCTCTTCTTGGACCAACCTAATGGAGTTCGTCTCCTCTTGGACGAATCTAACTGAGTTAGGCTTCTTGGTCCAATCTAAGGGAGTTCGCCTTCTCTTGAACCAATCTAAAGGAGTTCATCTCCTCTTGGTCCAATCTAAGGGAGTTCATCCTCTTGGTCCAATCTAGGCGAGTTCGTCTTCTCTTTGACCAATCTGAGGGTGTTCGTCTCCTCTTGGACCAATCTAAAGAATTTCGTCTTCTCTTGGACCAATCTAAAAGAGTTCGTGTCCTCTTAGTTCATTCTAAGGGAGTTCGTCTCTTCCTGGACCAACCTAAGGGAGTTCGTCTCCTCTTCGAACAATCTAACTGAGTTCGTCTTCTTGGTCCAATGTAATGGTGTTCGTCATCTCATGGACCTATCCGAAGGTGTTCGTCTCCTCTTGGTCCAATCTATGGGAGTTCATCCCCTCTTGGAACAATCCAAAGGACTTCGTGACCTCTTGGTCAAATCTAATGTAGTTCGTCCTCTTGGTCAAGTCTAAGGGAGTTCGTCTTCTGTTGGACCAATCTAAAGGAGTTCGTCCTCTTGGTCCAATCTAGGGGAATTCGTCTCCTCTTTGACCAATCTATGGCAGTTCGTCTCCAGTTGGTCCAATCTAAGGGAGTTTGTCCTATTGGTACAATCTATGGGATTTCGTCTCCTTTTGGACCAATCTAAGGGAGTTCGTCTCTTCTTTGACCAATCTAAGGGAGTTCGTCTCCCCTTGGACCAATCTAAAGGAGTTCGTCTCCTATTGGTGAAATCAAAGGGAGTTCGTCCGTCTTGGTCCAATCTAATGGTGTTCGTCTCCTCCTGGAACAATCTAAGGGAGCTCGTCTTATCTTGTACCCATCTAAAGCAGTTCATCTCCTCTCGGTCCAATATAGGGGAGTTCATCCTCTTGGTCCAATCTAGGCGAGTTCGTCTCCTCTTGGACCAATCTCAGAGTGTTCATCTCCTCCTGCACCAATCTAAACAAGTTCGTCTTCTCTTGGACCAATCTGAAGGAGTTCGTGTCCTCATGGTCCAATCAAAGGGAGTTCGTCCTATTGGTCTAATGAAAGGGAGTTCGTCTCCTCTTGGACCAATCTAAAGGAGTTCGTGTCCTCTTGGTTAAATCAAATGGAGTTCATCGGTCTTGGTCCAAACTAACGGAGTTCGTCTTCCTGGTCCAATCTAAGGGAGTTCATCTTCTCTTGGACCTATCCAAAGGTGTTCGTCTCCTCATGGTCCAATCTAGGGGAATTCGTCTCCTCTTTAACCAATGTAAGGGAGTTCGTCTCCTCTTAGTGCAATCTGTGGGAGGTCGTCCCCTTTTGGACAAATCCAAAGGACTTGGTCACCTCTTGGTCAAATCTAATATAGTTCGTCCTCTTGGTTAACTTAAAGGGAGTTCGTCTTCTATTGGACCTATCTAATGGAGTTCGTCCTCTTGGTCCAATCAAAAGAAGTTCGTCCTCTCTTGGACCAATCTAAAGGAGTTCGTCTCCTCTTGGTCCAACCAAAGGGAGTTTGTCCTATTGGTCCAATCTACGGGACTTCGTCTCCTCTAGGACCAATCTAAGGGAGTTCGTCTCTTCTTGGACCAATCTAAGGGAGTTCGTCTCCTCTTGGACCAATCTAATGGAGTTCGTCTTCTTGGTCTAATATAAGGGAGTTCGACATCTCTTGGACTTATCCAAAAGTGTTCGTCTCCTCTTGGTCCAATCTAGGGGAGTTCCTCTCCTCTTGGACTAATCTAAGGGAGTTCGGCTCCTCTTGGTCCAATCTATGGGAGTTCATCGCCTCTTGGACTAATCCAAAGGACATCGTCACCAATTGGACCATTCCAAAGGACTTCGTGACCTCTTAGTCAAATCTAATGTAGTTTGTCCTCTTGGTCAAGTCTAAGGGAGTTCGTCTTCTATTGGACCAATCTAAAGGTGTTCGTCCTCTTTGTCCAATCTAGGGGAATTCTTCTCCTCTTTGACCAATCTATGGGAGTTCGTCTCCACTTGGTCCAATCAAAGGGAGTTCGTCCTATTGGTCCAATCTATGGGATTTCGTCTCTTCTTGGACCAATATAAGGGAGTTTGTCTCCTCTAGGACCAGTCTAAAGGAGTTCGTCTCCTCTTGGTGAAATCAAAGGGAGTTCGTTCGTCTTGGTCCAATCTAATGGTGTTCGTCTCCACCTGGACCAATCTAAGGGAGTTCGTCTTCTTTTGAACTAGTCTAAAGGATTTCTTCTCCTCTTGGTCCAATCTAAGGGAGTTCATCCTCTTGGTACAATCTAGGGGAGTTCGTCTCGTCTTGGACCAATCTGACGGTGTTCATCTCCTCTTGGACCAATCTATAGAAGTTCGTCTTCTCTTGGACCAATCTAAAGGAGTTCGTGTCCTCTTGGTCCAATCAAAGGGAGTTCGTCCTATTGGTCTAATCAAAGGGAGTTCGTCTCCTCTTGGACTAATCTAAAGGACTTCGTCTCCTCTTGGTCAAATCAAGGGGAGCTCATCCGTCGTGGTCCAATCTAACGGAGTTCGTCTTCTTGGTCCAATCTAAGGTGTTCGTCTCCTCATGGTCCAATCTAGGGGAGTTCGTCTCCTCATGGACCAATGTAAGGGAGTTCGTCTCCTCTTGGTCCAATCTATGGGAGTTTGTCCCGTCTTTGACCAATCCAAAGGACTTCGTCACCTCATGGTCAAATCTAACGTAATTCGTCCTCGTGGTCAAGGCTAAGGGAGTTCGTGTCCTATTGGACCAATCTAAAGGAGTTCGTCCTCTTGGTCCAATCTTGGGGAAGTCGTCTCCTCTTGGACCAATCTGAGGGAGTTCGTTTCCACTTTGTCCAATCTAAGGGAGTTCGTCCCCTCTTGGACCAATCAAACGGAGTCCGTCTCCTCTTGGTTTAATCTGCGGGAGTTCGTCCCCTCTTGGACCAATCCAAAGGACTTCGTCACCACATGGTCAAATCTAATGTAGTTCGTCCTCTTGATCAAGTCAAAGGGAGTTCTTCTCCAATTGGACCAATCTAAAGGAGTTCGTCCTCTTGGTCCAATCATGGGAATTCGTCTCCTCTTGGTCAAATCAAAGGGAGTTCATCCGTCTTGGTTCAATTTAACGGAGTTCATCTGCTTGGTCCAATTTAACGGAGTTCGTCTTCTCTTGGACCTATCCAAAGGTGTTCGTCTCCTCTTCGTCCAATCTAGGGGAGTTCGTCTCCTCCTGGACTAATCTAAGGGAATTCGAATCCTTTTGGTCCAAATCAAAGGGTCGTCTCCTCTTGGTAAAATCAAAGGGAGTTCGTCCGTCAGGGTCCAATCTAATGGTGTTCGTCTCATCCAGCACCAATCTAAGGGAGTTCGTCTTCTCTTGGACCAATCTAAAGGAGTTCGTCTCCTCTTGGTCCAATCTATGGGAGTTCATCCTCTTGGTCCAATCTAGGGGAGTTCCTTTCATCTGGGTCCAATCTAAAGAAGTTCGTCTTCTCTTGGACGAACTAAAGGAGTTCGTATCCTCTTGGTCCAATCAATGGGAGTTCGTCCTATTGGATTAATCTAAGGGAGTTCGTCTCCTCTTGGTCCAATCTAAAGGAGTTCGTCTCCTTTTGGTCAAATCAAAGGGAGTTCATCCGTCTTGGTCCAATCTAACGGAGTTCGTCCCCTCTTGGACCAATCCAAAGGACTTCGTCACCTCTTGGTCAAATCTAATGTAGTTCGACCTCTTGGTCAAGTCTAAAGGAGTTCGTCTTCTATTGGACCAATCTAAAGGAGTTCGTCCTCTTGCTCCAATCTAGGGGAATTCGTCTACTCTTTGACCAATCTATGGGAGTTCGTCTCCACTTGGTCCAATCTAAGGGAGTTCTTCCTATTGGTCCAATCTATGGGATTTCGTCTCCTCTTGGACCAATCTAAGGGAGTTCATCTCTTCTTGGTCCAATATAAGGGAGTTCGTCTCCTCTTGGACCAGTTTATAGGAGTTCGTCTCCTCTTGGTGAAATCAAAGGGAGTTCGTCCGTCGGTGTACAATCTAATGGTGTTTGTCTCCTCCTGGACCATTCCAAGGGAGTTCGTCTTCTCTTGAACCAATCTAAAGGAGTTGATCTCCTCTTGGTCAAATCTAAGGGAGTTCATCCTTTTGGTCAAATCAAACGGAGTTAATCCGTCTTGGTCCAATCTAACGGAGTTCGTCTTCTTGGTCAAATCTATGGGAGTTCGTCTTCTCCTGGACCAATCCAAAGGTGTTCGTCTCCTCACGGTCCAATCTAGGGGAGTTCGTCACCTCTTGGACCAATGTAAGGGAGTTCGTCTCCTCTTGGTCAAATCTAATGTAGTTCGTCCTCTTCGTCAAGTCTAAGGGAGTTCATGTCCTAATGGACCAATCTAAAGGAGTTCGTCGTCTTTGTCCAATCTAGGGGAATTCGTCTCCTCTTGGACCAATCTGTGGGAGTTCGTGTCCACTTTGTCCAATCTAAGGGTGTTCGTCCCCTCTTGGACCAATCAAACGGAGTTCGTCTCCTCTTGGTCTAATCTAAGGGAGTTCGTCCTCTTGGTCCAATCTAAAGGAGTTCGTCCTCCTTTGGACCAATCTAAAGGAGTTCGTCTTCTCTTGGTCTAATCAAAGGGAGTTCGTCCTATTGGTCCAATCTGCGAGATTTCGACTCCTGTTGGACCAATCTAAGGGAGTTCGTCTCCTCTTGGACCAATCAGAAGGAGTTCGTCTCATCTTGGTGAAATCAAAGGGAGTTCGTCCGTCTTGGTCCAATCAAATGGTGTTCGTCTCCTCCTAGACCAATCGAAAGAGTTCGTGATCTCTTGGACCTATCCAAAGGTGTTCGTCTCCTCTGGGTCCAATCTAGGGGAGTTCGTCTCCTCTTGGACTAATCTAAGGCAGTTCGGATCCTCTTGGTCCAATCTGTGGGAGTTCGTGCCCTCTTGGACCAATCCAAAGGACTTCGTGACCTCTTGGTCAAATCTAATGTAGTTCGTGCTCTTGGTCAAGTCTAAGGGAGGTCGTCTTCTTTTGGACTAATCTAAAGGAGTCCGTCCTCTTGGTCCAATCTAGGGGAATTCGTCTCCTCTTTGACCAGTCTATGGGAGTTCGTCTCCACTTGGTCCAATCTAAAGGAGTTCATTCTATTGGTCAAATCTATGGGATTTCGTCTCCTCTTGGACCAATCTAAGGGACTTCGTCTCTTCTTGGACCAATATATGGGAGTTCGTCTCCTCTTGGACTGGTCTAAAGGAGTTCGTCTCCTCTTGGTGAAATCAAAGGGAGTTCGTCCGTCTTGGTCCAATCTAATGGTGTTCGTTTCCACCTGGACCAATCTAAGGGAGTTCGTCTTCTCTCCAACCAATCTAAAGGATTTCATCTCCTCTTGGTCCAATCTAAGGGAGTTCATCCTCTTGGTCCGATCTAGGGGAGTTCGTCTCGTCTTGGACCAATCTGACGGTGTTCGTCTCCTCTTGGACCAATCTAAAGAAGTTCGTCTTGTCTTGGACCAATCTAAAGGAGTTCGTCTCCTCTTGGTCAAATCAAAGGGAGTTCATCCGTCTTGGTCCAGTCTAACGGAGTTCGTCTTCTTGGTCGAATCTAAGGGAGTTCGTCTTCTCTTGGACCTATCCAAAGGTGTTCGTCTCCTCATGGTCCAATCAAGGGAGTTCGTCTCCTCTTGGACCAATGTAGGGGAGTTCGTCTCCTCTTGGTCCAATCTATGGGAGTTCGTCCCCTCTTGGACCAATCCAAAGGACTTGGTCACCTCTTGGTCAAATCTAACGTAGTTCGTCCTCTTGGTCAACTCTAAGGGAGTTCGTCTTCTATTGGACCTATCTAAAGGAGTTCGTCCTCTTGGTCGAATCTCGTGGAATTCGTCTCCTCTTGGACCAATCTATGGGAGTTCGTCTCCACTTAGTCTAATCTAAAGGAGTTCGTCCCCTCTTGGACCAATCAAATGGAGTTCGTCTCCGCTTGGTCTAGTCTAAGGGAGTTCGTCCTCTTGGTCCAATCAAAAGAAGTTCGTCCTCTCTTGGACCAATCCAATGGAGTTCGTCTCCTCTTGGTCCATTCAAAGGGAGTTCGTCCTATTGGTCCAATCTACGGGATTTCGTCTCTTCTTGGACCATTCTAAGGGAGTTCGTCTCTTCTTGGACCAATCTAAGGGAGTTCGTCTTCTCTTGGACCAATCTAACGGAGTTCGTCTTCTTGGTCCAATCTAAAGGAGTTCGTCATCTCTTGGACCTATCCAAAGGTTTTAGTCTCCTCATGGTCCAATCTAGGGGAGTTCGTCACCTCTTGGACCAATGTAAGGGAGTTCGTCTCCTCTTGGTCAAATCTAACGTAGTTCGTCCTCTTCGTCAGGTCTAAGGGAGTTCGTGTCCTAATGGACCAATCTAAAGGAGTTCGTCCTCTTGGTCCAATCTAGGGGAATTCGTCTCCTCTTGGACCAATCTGTGGGAGTTTGTCTCCACTTTGTCCAATCTAAGGGTGTTCGTCCCCTCTTGGACCAATCAAACGGAGTTCGTCTACTCTTGGTCTAATCTAAGGGAGTTCGTCCTCTTGGTTCAATCTAAAGGAGTTCGTCCTCATTTGGACCAATCTAGAGGAGTTCGTCTTCTCTTGGTCTAATCAAATGGAGTTCGTCCTATTGGTCCAATCTGCAGGATTTCGACTCCTGTTGGACCAATCTAAGGGAGTTCGTATCTTCTTGGACCAATCTAAAGGAGTTCGTCTCCTCTTGGACCACTGTAGGGGAGTTCGTCTCCTCTTGGTCCAATCTATGGGAGTTCGTCCCCTCTTGGACCAATCCAAAGGACTTAGTCACCTCTTGGTCAAATCTAACGTAGTTCGTCCTCTTGGTCAACTCTAAGGGAGTTCGTCTTCTATTGGACCTATCTAAAGGAGTTCGTCCTCTTGGTCGAATCTCGTGGAATTCGTCTCCTCTTGGACCAATCTATGGGAGTTCGTCTCCACTTAGTCTAATCTAAAGGATTTCGTCCCCTCTTGGACCAATCAAACGGGGTTCGTCTCCGCTTGGTCTAGTCTAAGGGAGTTCGTCCTCTTGGTGCAATCAAAAGATGTTCGTCCTCTCTTGGACCAATCTAAAGGAGTTCGTCTCCTCTTGGTCCATTCAAAGGGAGTTCGTCCTATTGGTCCAATCTACGGGATTTCGTCTCTTCATGGACTAATCTAAGGGAGTTCGTGTCTTCTTGGACCAATCTAAGGGAGTTCGTCTCCTCTTGGACCAATCTAACGGAGTTCGTCTTCTTGGTCCAATCTAAGGGAGTTCGTCATCTCTTGGACCTATCCAAAGTTGTTAGTCTCCTCATGGTCCAATCTAGGGGAGTTCGTCCCCTCTTGGACCAATGTAAGGGAGTTCGTCTCCTCTTGGTCAAATCTAACGTAGTTCGTCCTCTTCGTCAAGTCTAAGGGAGTTCGTGTCCTAATGCACCAATCTAAAGGAGTTCGTCCTCTTGGTCCAATCTTGGGGAATTCGTCTCCTCTTGGACCAATCTGTGGGAGTTCGTCTCCACTTTGTCCAATCTAAGGGTGTTCGTCCCCTCTTGGACCAATCAAACGGAGTTCGTCTCCTCTTGGTCTAATCTAAGGGAGTTCGTCCTCTTGGTCCAATCTAAAGGAGTTCGTCCTCCTTTGGACCAATCTAAAGGAGTTCGTCTTCTCTTGGTCTAATCAAAGGGAGTTCGTCCTATTGGTCCAATCTGCGGGATTTCGACTCCTGTTGGACCAATCTAAGGGAGTTCGTATCTTCATGGACCAATCTAAGGGAGTTCGTCTCCTCTTCGACTAATCAGAAGGAGTTCGTCTTATCTTGGTGAAATCAAAGGGAGTTCGTCCGTCTTGGTCCAATCTAATGGTGTTCGTCTCCTCCTGGACCAATCTAAAGAGTTCGTCATCTCTTGGACCTATCCAAAGGTGTTCGCCTCCTCTTGGTACAATCTAGGGTAGTTCGTCTCCTCTTGGACTAATCTAAGGCTGTTCGGATCCTCTTGGTCCAATCTATGGGAGTTCGTGCCCTCTTGGACCAATCCAAAGGACTTCGTGACCTCTTGGTCAAATCTAATGTAGTTTGTGCTCTTGGTCAAGTCTAAAGGAGTTCGTCTTCTTTTGGACAAATCTAAAGGAGTTCGTCCTCTTGGTCCAATCTAGGGGAATTCGTCTCCTCTTTGACCAATCTATGGGAGTTCGTCTCCACTTGGTCCAATCTAAAGGAGTTCGTCCTATAGGTCCAATCTATGGGATTTCGTCTCCTCTTGGACCAATCTAAGGGACTTCGTCTCTTCTTGGACCAATATAAGGGAGTTTGTCTCCTCTTGGACCAGTCTAAAGGAGTTCGTCTCCTCTTGGTGAAATGAAAGGGAGTTCGTCCGTCTAGGTCCAATCTAATGGTGTTCGTCTCCACCTGGACCAATCTAAGGGAGTTCGTCTTCTCTACAACCAATCTAAAGGATTTCATATACTCTTGGTCTAATCTAAGGGAGTTCATCCTCTTGGTCCAATCTAGGGGAGTTCGTCTCGTCTTTGACCAATCTGACGGTGTTCGTCTCCTCTTGGACCAATCTAAAGGAGTTCGTCTCCACTTGGTCAAATCAAAGGGAGTTCATCCGTCTTGGTCCAGTCTAACGGAGTTCGTCTTCTTGGTCCAATCTAAGGGAGTTCGTTTCTCCTGAACCAATCTAAAGGAGTTCATCTCCTCTTAGTCCAATCTAAGGGAGTTCATCCTCTTGGTTCAATCTAGGGGAGTTCGTCTCGTCTTGGACCAATCTGACGGTGTTCGTCTCTTCTTGGACCAATCTAAAGAAGTTCATCTTCTCTTGGACCAATCTAAAGGAGTTCGTGTCCTCTTGGTCAAATCAAAGGGAGTTCATCCGTCTTGGTCCAGTCTAACGGAGTTCGTCTTCTTGGTCGAATCTAAGGGAGTTCGTCTTCTCTTGGACCTATCCAACGGTGTTCGTCTCCTCATGGTCCAATCTAGGGGAGTTCGTCTCCTCTTGGACCAATGTAGGGGAGTTCGTCTCCTCTTGGTCCAATCTATGGGAGTTCGTCCCCTCTTGGACCAATCCAAAGGACTTGGTCACCTCTTGGTCAAATCTAATGTACTTAAGGGAGTTCGTCTTCTATTGGACCTATCTAAAGGAGTTCGTCCATTTGGTCGAATCTCATGGAATTCGTCTCCTCTTGGACCAATCTATGGGAGTTCGTCTCCACTTAGTCCAATCTAAAGGAGTTCGTCCCCTCTTGGACCAATCAAACGGAGTTCTTCTCCGCTTGGTCTAGTCTAAGGGAGTTCATCCTCTTGGTCCAATCAAAAGAAGTTCGTCCTCTCTTGGACCAATCTAAAGGAGTTCGTCTCCTCTTGGTCCATTCAAGGGGAGTTCGTCCTATTGGTCCAATCTACGGGATTTCGTCTCTTCATGGACTAATCTAAGGGAGTTCGTGTCTTCTTGGACCAATCTAAGGGAGTTCGTCTCCTCTTGGACCAATCTAACGGAGTTCGTCTTCTTGGTCCAATCTAAGGGAGTTCGTCATCTCTTGGATCTATCCAAAGGTGTTCGTCTCCTCTTGGTCTAATCTAGGGTAGTTCATCTCCTCTTGGTCTAATCTAAGAGAGTTGGTCCCCTCTTGGTCCAATGTATGGGAGTTTGTCCCCTCTTGGACCAATCCAAAGGACTTCATCACCTCTTGGTCATGTCTAATGTAGTTCGTCCTCTTGGTCAAGTCTGAGGGAGTTCGTCTTCTATTGGACCATTCTAAAGGAGTTCGTCCTCTTGGTCCAATCTAGGGGAATTCGTCTCCTGTTTGACTAATCTATGGGAGTTAGAATCCACTTGGTCAAATCTAAGGGAGTTCGTCCTATGGTCCAAACTATGGGATTTCATCTCCTCTTGGTCTAATCTATGGGAGTTCGTCCTCTTGAACCAATCAAAAGAAGTTCGTCCTCTCTTGGACCAATCTAAAGGAGTTCGTCTCCTCTTGGTCCAATCAAAGGAAGTTCGTCCTATTGGTCCAATCTACAGGATTTTGTCTCCCCTTGGATAAATCTCAGGGAGTTCGCCACTTCTTGAACCAATCTAAGGGAGTTCGTCTCCTCTTGGACCAATCTAACGGAGTTCGTCTTCTTGGTCCAATCTAAGGGAGTTCGTCATCTCTTCGACCTATCCAAAGGTCTTCGTCTCCTTTTGGTCCAATCTAGGGGAGTTCGTCTCCTCTTGGACTAATCTAAGGGAGTTCGGCTCCTCTTGGTCCAATCTATGGGAGTTCGTAGCCTCTTGGACCAATCCAAAGGACTTCGTCACCTCTTGGTCAAATCTAATGTAGCTCGTCCTCTTGGTCAAGTCTAAGGGAGTTCGTCTTCTATAGGACCAATCTAAATGAGTTCGTCCTCTTGGTCCAATCAAGGGGAATTCGTCTCCTCTGGGACCAATCTATGGGAGTTCGTCTCCACTTGGTCCAATCTAAGGGAGTTCGTCCCCTCTTGGACCAATCTAACGGAGTTCGTCTCCTCTTGGTCCAATCTAAGGGAGTTCGTCCTCTTGGTCCAATCAAAAGAAGTTCGTCATCTCATGGACCAATCTAAAGGAGTTCGTCTCCTCTTGGTCCAATCAAAGAGAGTTCGTCCGATTAGTCCAATCTACGGGATTTCGTTTCGCCTTGACCAATCTAAGGGAGTTCGTCTCCTCTTGGACCAACCTAATGGAGTTCGTCTCCTTGGTCCAATCTAAGCGAGTTCGTCATCTCTTGGACCAATCCAAAGGTGTTCGTCTCCTCTTGGTCCAATCTAAAGGTGTTCGTCTCCTCTTGGTGAAATCAAAGGGAGTTCGTCCGTCTTGGTCCAATCTTATGGTGTTCGTCTTCTCCTGGACCAATCTAAGGGAGTTCGTCTTCTCTTGAACCAATCTAAAGGAGTTCATCTCCTCTTGGTCCAATCTAAGGGAGTTCATCCTCTTGGTCTAAGCTAGGGGAGTTCGTCTCTTCTTGGACAAATCTGAGGGTGTTCGTCTCCTCTTGGACCAATCTAAAAAAGTTCGTCTTCTCTAGGACCAATCTAAAGGTGTTGGTGTCCTCTTGGTCCAATGAAAGGGAGTTCGTCCTATTGGTCTAATCAAAGGGAGTTCATCTCCTCTTGGACCAATCTAAAGGAGTTCGTCTCCTATTGGTCAAATCAAGGGGAGTTCATCTGTCTTGGTCCAATTTAACGGAGTTCGTCTTCTTGGTCCAATCTAAGGGAGTTCGTCATCTCTTGGACCTATCCAAAGGTCTTCGTCTCCTCTTGGTCCAATCTAGGGGAGTTCATCTCCTCTTGGACTAATCTAAGGGAGTTCGGCTCCTCTTGGTCCAATCTATGAGAATTCGTCGCCTCTTGGACCAATCTAAAGGACTTCGTCACCTCTTGGTCAAATCTAATGTAGTTCATCCTCTTGGTCAAGTCTAAGGGAGTTCGTCTTCTATAGGACCAATCTAAATGTGTTCCTCCTCTTGGTCCAATCATGGGGAATTGGACTCCTCTTGGACCAATCTATGGGAGTTCGTCTCCACTTGGTCCAATATAAGGGAGTTCGTCCCCTCTTGGACCAATCAAACGGAGTTCGTCTCCTCTTGGTCCAATATAAGGGAGTTCATTCTCTTGGTCCAATCAAAAGTAGTTCGTCATGTCGTGCACCAATCTAAAAGAGTTCGTATCCTCTTGGTCCAATCAAAGGGAGTTCGTCCTATTGGTCCAATCTTCAGGATTTCGTCTCCTCTAATACCAATATAAGGGAGTTCGTCTCCTCTTGGACCAATCTAATGGAGTTCGTCTCCTTGGTCCAATCTAAGGGTGTTCGTCATCTCTTGGACCTATCCAAAGGTGTTCGTCTCCTCTTGGTCCAATCTAAAGGTGTTCGTCTCCTCTTGGTGAAATCAAAGGGACTTCGGCCGTCTTGGTCCAATCTAATGGTGTTCGTCTCCTCCTGGACCAATCTAAGGGAGTTCGTCTTCTCTTCAACCAATCTAAAGGAGTTCATCTCCTCTTGGTCCAATCTAAGGGAGTTCATCCTCTTGGTCCAAGCTAGGGGAGTTCGTCTCTTCTTGGACCAATCTGAGGGTGTTCGTCTCCTCTTGGACCAATCTAAAGAAGTTCGTCTTCTCTAGGACCAATCTAAAGGTGTTGGTGTCCTCTTGGTCCAATGAAAGGGAGTTCGTCCTATTGGTCTAATCAAAGGGAGTTCATCTCCTCTTGGACCAATCTAAAGGAGTTCGTCTCCTATTGGTCAAATCAACGGGAGTTCATCCGTCTTGGTCCAGTCTAACGGAGTTCGTCTTCTTGGTCCAATCTAAGGGAATTCGTCATCTCGTGGACCTATCCAAAGGTCTTCGTCTCCTCTTGGTCCAATCTAGGGGAGTTCATCTCCTCTTGGACTAATCCAAGGGAGTTCGGCTCCTCTTGGTCCAATCTATGGGAGTTCGTCGCCTCTTGGACCAATCCAAAGGACTTCGTCACCTCTTGGTCAAATCTAATGTAGTTCGTCCTCTTGGTCAAGTCTAAGGGAGTTCGTCTTCTATAGGACCAATCTAAATGAGTTCCTCCTCTTGGTCCAATCATGGGGAATTCGTCTCCTCTTGGACCAATCTATGGGAGTTCGTCTCCACTTGGTCCAATATAAGGGAGTTCGTCCCCTCTTGGATCAATCAAACGCAGTTCGTCTCCTCCTGGTCCAATCTAAGGGAGTTCGTTTTCTTGGTCCAATCAAAAGAAGTTCGTCATCTCGTGCACCAATCTAAAAGAGTTCGTCTCCTCTTGGTCCAATCAAAGGGACTTCGTCCTATTGGTCCAATCTACAGGATTTCGTCTCCACTTGGACCAATCTAAGGGAGTTCGTCTCCTCTTGGACCAATCTAATGGAGTTCGTCACCTTGGTCCAATCTAAGGGTGTTCGTCATCTCTTGGACCTATCCAAAGGTGTTCGTCTCCTCTTGGTCCAATCTAAAGGTGTTCGTCTCTTCTTGGTGAAATCAAAGGGAGTTCGTCCGTCTTGGTCCAATCTAATGGTGTTCGTCTCCTCCTGGACCCATCTGAAGGTGTTCGTCTTCTCTTGAACCAATCTAAAGGAGTTCATCTCCTCTTTGTACAATCAAAGGGAGTACAACCTCTTGGTCCAATCTAGGGCAGTTCGTCTCTTCTTGGACCAATCTGAGGGTGTTCTTCTCCTCTTGGACCAATCTAAAGAAGTTCGTCTTCTCTTGGACCAATCTAAAGGTGTTGGTGTCCTCTTGGTCCAATCAAAGGGAGTTCGTCCTATTGGTCTAATCAAAGGGAGTTCCTCTCCACTTGGTCCAATCTAAAGGAGTTCGTCTCCTCTTGGTCAAATCAAGGGGAGTTCATCGGTCTTGGTCCAACCAAAGGTGTTCGTCTTCTTGGTCCAATCTACGGGATTTCGTCTCCTCTTGGACTAATCTATGGGAGTTGGTCCCCTCTTGGTCCAATCAATGGGAGTTCGTCCCCTCTTGGACCAATCCAAAGGACTTCGTCACCTCTTGGTGATATCTAATGTAGTTCGTCCTCTGGGTCAAGTCTGGGGGAGTTCGTCTTCTATTGGACCAATCTAAATGAGTTCCTCCTATTGGACCAATCTGTGGTAGTTCGTCTCCACTTAGTCCAATCTAAGCGAGTTCGTCCCCTCTTGGACCAATCTAACGGAGTTCGTCTCCTCTTGGTCCAATCAAAAGAAGTCCGTCCTCTCTTGGACCAATCTAAAGGAGTTCGTCTCCTCTTGGTCAATTCAAAGGGAGTTCGTCCTATTGGTCCAATCTACGGGATTTCGTCTCTTCTTGGACCAATCTAAGGGAGTTCGTCTCTTCTTGGACCAATCTAACGGAGTTCGTCTCCTCTTGGACCAATCTAACGGAGTTCGTCTTCTTGGTCCAATCTAAGGGAGTTCGTCATCTCTTGGACCTATCCAAAGGTGTTCGTCTCCTGTTGGTCCAATCTAGGGGAGTTCGTCTACTCTTGGTCCAATCTATGGGAGTTGGTCCCCTCTTGGTCCAATCAATGGGAGTTCGTCCCCTCTTGGACCAATCCAAAGAACTTCGACACCTCTTGCTGATATCTAATGTAGTTCGTCCGCTTGGTCAAGTCTAAGGGAGTTCGTCTTCTATTGGACCAATCTAAATGAGTACCGCCTCTTGGTCCAATCATGGGGAATTCGTCTCCTCTTGGACCAATCTAAAGGAGTTCGTCCTCTTGGTCCAATCTCGGGGAATTCGTCTCCTCTTAGACCAATCTATGGGAGTTCGTCTCCACTTGGTCCAATCTAAGAGAGTTCGTCTCCTCTTGGTCTAATCTAAGGGAGTTCGTCCTCTTGGTCCAATCATAAGGAATTCGTCTCCTCTTGGACCAATCTGAAGGAGTTCGTCCTCTTGGTCCCTTCTAGGGGAGGTCGTCTACTCTTGGTCCAATCTATGGGAGTGTGTCCCCTCTTGGTCCAATCAATGGGAGTTCGTCCCCTCTTGGACCAATCCAAAGGACTTCGTCACCTCTTGGTGATATCTAATGTAGTTCGTCCTCTGGGTCAAGTCTGAGGGAGTTCGTCTTCTATTGGAGCAACATAAATGAGTTCCTCCTCTTGGTCCAATCATGGGGAATTCGTCTCCTCTTGGACCAATCTAAAGGAGTTCGTCCTCTTGGTCCAATCTCGGGGAATTCGTCTCCTCTTGGACCAATCTGTGGGAGTTCGTCTCCACTTGGTCCAATCTAAGGGAGTTCGTCCCCTCTTGGACCAATCTAACGGACTTCGTCACCTCTTGGTCCAATCTAAGGGAGTTCGTCCTCTTGGTCCAATCAAAAGAAGTTCGTCCTCTCTTGGACCAATCTAAAGGAGTTCGTCTCCTCTTGGTCCATTCAAAGGGAGTTCGTCCTATTGGTCCAATCTACGGGATTTCGTCTCTTCTTAGACCAATCTAAGGGAGTTCGTCTCTTCTTGGACGAATCTAAGGGAGTTCGTCTCCTCTTGGACCAATCTAACGGAGTTCGTCTTCTTGGTCCAATCTAAGGGAGTTCGTCATCTCTTGGACCTATCCAAATGTGTTCGTCTCCTCTTGGTCCAATCTAGGGGAGTTCGTCTACTCTTGGTCCAATCTATGGGAGTTGGTCCCCTCTTGGCCCAATCAATGGGAGTTCGTCCCCTCTTGGACCAATCCATAGGACTTCGTCACCTCTTGGTGATATCTAATGTAGTTCGTCGTCTGGGTCAAGTCTGAGGGAGTTCATCTTCTATTGGACCAATCTAAATGAGTTCCTCCTCTTGGTTCAATCATGGGGAATTCGTCTCCTCATGGACCAATCTAAAGGAGTTCGTCCTCTTCGTCCAATCTCGGGGAATTCGTCTCTTCTTGGACCAATCTGTGGGAGTTCGTCTCCACTTGGTCCAATCTAAGGGAGTTCGTCCCCTCTTGGACCAATCTAACGGAGTTCGTCTCCTCTTGGTCTAATCTAAGGGAGTTCGTCCTCTTGGTCCAATCAAAAGAAGTTCGTCCTCTCTTGGACCAATCTAAAGGAGTTCGTCTCCTCTTGGTCCATTCAAAGGGAGTTCGTCCTATTGGTCCAATCTACGGGATTTCGTCTCTTCTTAGACCAATCTAAGGGAGTTCGTCTCTTCTTGGACGAATCTAATGGAGTTCGTCTCCTCTTGGACCAATCTAACGGAGTTCGTCTTCTTGGTCCAATCTAAGGGAGTTCGTCATCTCTTGGACCTATCCAAAGGTGTTCGTCTCCTCTTGGTCCAATCTAGGGGAGTTCGTCTACTCTTGGTCCAATCTATGGGAGTTGGTCCCCTCATGGCCCAATCAGTGGGAGTTTGTCCCCTCTTGGACCAATCCAAAGGACTTCGTCACCTCTTGGTGATATCTAATGTAGTTCGTCGTCTGGGTCAAGTCTGAGGGAGTTCGTCTTCTATTGGACCAATCTAAATGAGTTCCTCCTCTTGGTCCAATAACGGGGAATTCGTCTCCTCATGGACCAATCTAAAGGAGTTCGTCCTCTTGGTCCAATCTCGGGGAATTCGTCTCTTCTTGGACCAATCTGTGGGAGTTCGTCTCCACTTGGTCCAATCTAAGGGAGTTCGTCCCCTCTTGGACCAATCTAACGGAGTTCGTCTCCTCTTGGTCTAATCTAAGGGAGTTCGTCCTCTTGGTCCAATCAAAAGAAGTTCGTCCTCTCTTGGACCAATCTAAAGGAGTTCGTCTCCTCTTGGTCCATTCAAAGGGAGTTCGTCCTATTGGTCCAATCTACGGGATTTCGTCTCTTATTGGACCAATCTAAGGGAGTTCGTCTCTTCTTGGACCAATCTAAGGGAGTTCGTCTCCTCTTGGACCAATCTAACGGAGTTCGTCTTCTGGTCCAATCTAAGGGAGTTCGTCATCTCTCGGACCTATCCAAATGTGTTCGTCTCCTCTTGGTCCAATCTAGGGGAGTTCGTCTACTCTTGGTCCAATCTATGGGAGTTGGTCCCCTCTTGGCCCAATCAATGGGAGTTCATCCCCTCTTGGACCAATCCATAGGACTTCATCACCTCTTGGTGATATCTAATGTAGTTCGTCGTCTGGGTCAAGTCTGAGGGAGTTCATCTTCTATTGGACCAATCTAAATGAGTTCCTCCTCTTGGTTCAATCATGGGGAATTCGTCTCCTCATGGACCAATCTAAAGGAGTTCGTCCTCTTCGTCCAATCTCGGGGAATTCGTCTCTTCTTGGACCAATCTGTGGGAGTTCGTCTCCACTTGGTCCAATCTAAGGGAGTTCGTCCCCTCTTGGACCAATCTAACGGAGTTCGTCTCCTCTTGGTCTAATCTAAGGGAGTTCATCCTCTTGGTCCAATCAAAAGAAGTTCGTCCTCTCTTGGACCAATCTAAAGGAGTTCGTCTCCTCTTGATCCATTCAAAGGGAGTTCGTCCTATTGGTCCAATCTACGGGATTTCGTCTCTTCTTAGACCAATCTAAGGGAGTTTGTCTCTTCTTGGACCAATCTAAGGGAGTTCGTCTCCTCTTGGACCAATCTAACGGAGTTCGTCTTCTTGGTCCAATCTAAGGGAGTTCGTCATCTCTTGGACCTATCCAAAGGTGTTCGTCTCCTCTTGGTCCAATCTAGGGGAGTTCGTCTACTCTTGGTCCAATCTATGGGAGTTGGTCCCCTCTTGGCCCAATCAATGGGAGTTTGTCCACTCTTGGACCAATCCAAAGGACTTGGTCACCTCTTGGTGATATCTAATGTAGTTCGTCGTCTGGGTCAAGTCTGAGGGAGTTCGTCTTCTATTGGACCAATCTAAATGAGTTCCTCCTCTTGGTCCAATAACGGGGAATTCGTTTCCTCATGGACCAATCTAAAGGAGTTCGTCCTCTTGGTCCAATCTCGGGGAATTCGTCTCCTCTTGGACCAATCTATGGGAGTTCGTCTCCACTTGGTCCAATCTAAGGCAGTTCGTCCCCTCTTGGACCAATCTAACGGAGTTCGTCTCCTCTTGGTCTAATCTAAGGGAGTTCGTCCTCTTGGTCCAATCAAAAGAAGTTCGTCCTCTCTTGGACCAATCTAAAGGAGTTCGTCTCCTCTTGGTCCATTCAAAGGGAGTTCGTCCCCTCTTGGACCAATCTAATGGAGTTCGTCTCCTCTTGGTCTAATCTAAGGGAGTTCGTCCTCGTGGTCCAATCAAAAGTAGTTCGTCCTCTGTTGGACCAATCTAAAGGAGTTCGTCTACTCTTGGTCCATTCAAAGGGAGTTCGTCCTATTGGTCCAATCTGTGGGATTTCGTCTCTTCTTGTACCAATCTAAGGGAGTTCGTCACTTCTTGGACCAATCTAAGGGAGTTCGTCTCATCTTGGACCAATCTAACGGAGTTCGTCTTCTAGGTCCAATCTAAGGTAGTTCGTCATCTCTTGGACCTATCCAAAGGTGTTCGTCTCCTCTTGGTCCCATCTAGGGGAGTTCGTCTACTCTTGGTCCACTCTATGGGAGTTGGTCCCCTCTTGGTCCAATCTATGGGAGTTCGTCCCCTCTTGGTCCAATCTATGGGAGTTCGTCGCCTCTTGGACCAATCCAAAGGACTTCGTCACCTCTTGGTCAAATCTAATGTAGCTCGTCTTCTCTTGGACCAATCTAAATGAGTTCCTCCTCTTGGTCCAATCATGGGGAATTCGTCTCCTCTTGGACCAATCTAAAGGAGTTCGTCCTCTTGGTCCAATCTCGGGGAATTCGTCTCCTCTTGGACCAATCTATGGGAGTTCGTCTCCACTTGGTCCAATCTAAGGGAGTTCGTCCCCTCTTGGACCAATCTAACGGAGTTCGTCTCCTCTTGGTCTAATCAAAGGGAGTTCGTCCTCTTGGTCCAATCAAAAGAAGTTCGTCCTCTCTTGGACCAATCTAAAGGAGTTCGTCTCCTCTTGGTCCTTTCAAAGGGAGTTCGTCCTATTGGTCCATCTACGACATTTCGTGTCTTCTTGGACCAATCTAAGGGAGTTCGTCTCTTCTTGGACCCATCTAAGGGAGTTCGTCTCCTCTTGGACCAATCTAACGGAGTTCGTCTTCTTGGTCCAATCAAAAGGAGTTCGTCATCTCTTGGACCTATCCAAAGGTCTTCGTCTACTCTTGGTCCATTCTAGTGGAGTTTTCTCCTCTTGGACAAATCTAAGGGTGTTCGGCTCCTGTTGGTCCAATCTATGGGAGTTCGTCGCCTCTTGTACCAATCCAACGGACTTCGTCACCTCTTGGTCAAATCTAATGTAGTTCGTCCTCTTGGTCAAGTCTAAGGGAGTTCGTCTTCTATTGGACCAATCTAAATGAGTTCCTCCTCTTGGTCCAATCATGGGGAATTCGTCTCCTCTTGGACCAATCTAAAGGAGTTCGTCCTCTTGGTCCAATCTCGGGGAATTCGACTCTTCTTGGACCAATCTGTGGGAGTTCGTCTCCACTTGGTCCAATCTAAGGGAGTTCGTCCCCTCTTGGACCAATCTAACGGAGTTCGTCTCCTCTTGGTCTAATCTAAGGGAGTTCGTCCTCTTGGTCCAATCAAAAGAAGTTCGTCCTCTCTTGGACCAATCCAAAGGAGTTCGTCTCCTCTTGGTCCATTCAAAGGTAGTTCGTCCTATTGGTCCAATCTACGGGATTTCGTCTCTTCTTGGACCAATCTATGGGAGTTCGTCCCTTCGTGGACGAATCAATGGGAGTTCGTCTCCTCTTGGACCAATCTAACGGAGTTCGTCTTCTTGGTCCAATCTAAGGGAGTTGGTCATCTCTTGGACCTATCCAAAGGTGTTCGTCTCCTCTTGGTCCAATCTTGGGGAGTTCGTCTACTCTTGGTCCAATCTATGGGAGTTGGTCCCCTCTTGGTCCAATCAATGGGAGTTCGTCCCCTCTTGGACCAATCCAAAGCACTTCGTCACCTCTTGGTGATATCTAATGTAGTTTGTCCTCTGGGTCAAGTCTGAGGGAGTTCGTGTTCTATTGGACCAATCTAAATGAGTTCCTCCTCTTGGTCCAATCATGGGGAATTCGTCTCCTCTTGGACCAATCTAAAGGAGTTCGTCCTCTTGGTCCAATCTCGGGGAATTCGTCTCTTCTTGGGCCAATCTGTGGGAGTTCGACTCCACTTGGTCCAACCTAAGGGAGTTCGTCCCCTCTTGGACCAATCTAACGGAGGTCGTCTCCTCTTGGTCAAATCTAAGGGAGATAGTCCTCTTGGTCCAATCAAAAGAAGTTCGTCCTCTCTTGGACCAATCAAAAGGAGTTCGTCTGCTCTTGGTCCATTCAAAGGGAGTTCGTCCTATTGGTCCAATCTACGGGATTTCGTCTCTTCTTTGACCAATCTAAGGGAGTTCGTCTCTTCTTGGACCAATCTAAGGGAGTTCGTCTCCTCCTGGACCAATCTAACGGAGTTCGTCTTCTTGGTCTAATCTAAGGGAGTTCGTCATCTCTTGGAACTATCCAAAGGTGTTCGTCTCCTCTTGGTCCAATCTAGGGGAGTTCGTCTACTCTTGGTCCAATCTATGCGAGTTGGTCCCCTCTTGGTCCAATCTATGGGAGTTCGTCGCCTCTTGGACCAATCCAAAGGACTTCGTCACCTCTTGGTCAAATCTCACGTAGTTCGTCCTCTTGGTCAACTCTAAGGGAGTTCGTCTTCTATTGGACCAATGTAAATGAGTTCCTCCTCTTGGTCCAATCATGGGGATTTCGTCTCCTCTTGGACCAATCTAAAGGAGTTCGTCCTCTTGGTCCAATCTCGGGGAATTCGTCTCCTCTTGGACCAATCTATGGGAGTTCGTCTCCACTTGGTCCAATCTAAGGGAGTTCGTCCCCTCTTGGACCAATCTAACGGAGTTCGTCTCCTCTTGGTCTAATCAAAGGGAGTTCGTCCTCTTGGTCCAATCAAAAGAAGTTCGTCCTCTCTTGGACCAATCTAAAGGAGTTCGTCTCCTCTTGGTCCATTCAAAGGGAGTTCGTCCTATTGGTCCCATCTACGGGATTTCGTCTCTTCTTGGACCAATCTAAGGGAGTTCGTCCCTTCTTGGACCAATCTAAGGGAGTTCGTCTCCTCTTGGACCAATCTAACGGAGTTCGTCTTCTTGGTCCAATCTAAGGGAGTTCGTCATCTCTTGGACCTATCCAAAGGTGTTCGTCTCCTCTTGGTCCAATCTAGGGGAGTTCGTCTACTATTGATCTAATCTATGGGAGTCGGTCCCCTCTTGGTCCAATCAATGGGAGTTCGTCCCCTCTTGGACTAATCCAAAGGACTTCGTCACCTCTTGGTGATATCTAATGTAGTTCTCCTCTGGGTCAAGTATGAGGGAGTTCGTCTTCTATTGGACCAATCTAAATGAGTTCCTCTCTTGGTCCAATCATGGGGAATTCGTCTCCTCTTAGACCAATCTAAAGGAGTTCGTCCTCTTGGTCCAATCTCGGGGAATTCGTCTCCTCTTGGACCAATCTATGGGAGTTCGTCTCCACCTGGTCCAATCTAAGTGAGTTCGTCCCCTCTTGGACCAATCTAACAGAGTTCGTCTCCTCTTGGTCTAATCAAAGGGAGTTCGTCCTCTTGGTCCAATCAAAAGAAGTTCGTCCTCTCTTGGACCAATCTAAAGGAGTTCGTCTCCTCTTGGTCCATTCAAAGGGAGTTCGTCCTATTGGTCCATCTACAGGATTTCGTCTCTTATTGGACCAATCTAAGGGAGTTCGTCTCTTCTTGGACCAATCTAAGGGAGTTCGTCTCCTCTTGGACCAATCTAACGGAGTTCGACTTCTTGGTCCAATCAAAGGGAGTTCGTCATCTCTTCGACCTATCCAAACGTCTTCGTCTCCTCTTGGTCCATTCTACGGGAGTTCGTCTCCTCTTGGACTAATCTAAGGGTGTTCGGCTCCTGTTGTTCAATCTATGGGAGTTCGTCGCCTCTTGGACCAATCCAAAGGGCTTCGTCACTTCTTGGTCAAATCTAATGTAGTTCGTCCTATTGGTCAAGTCTAAGGGAGTTCATCTTCTATTGGACCAATCTAAATGAGTTCCTCCTCTTGGTGCAATCATGGGGAATTCGTCTCCTCTTGGACCAATCTAAAGGAGTTCGTCCTCTTGGTCCTATCACAGGGAATTCGTCTCTTCTTGGACCAATCTGTGGGAGTTCGTCTCTACTTGGTCCAATCTAAGGGAGTTAGTCCCCTCTTGGACCAATCTAACGGATTTCGTCTCCTCTTGGTTTAATCTAAGGGAGTTCGTCCTCTTGGTCCAATCAAAAGAAGTTCGACCTCTCTTGGACCAATCTAAAGGAGTTCCTCTCCACTTGGTCCATTCAAGGGGAATTCATCCTATTAGTCCAATCTACGGGATTTCGTATCTTCTTGGACCAATCTAAGGGAGTTCGTCTCTTCTTGGACCAATCTAAGGGTGTTCGTCTCCTCTTGGACCAGTCTAACGGAGTTCCTCTTCTTGGTCCAATCTAAGGGAGTTCGTCATCTCTTGGACCTATCCAAAGGTCTTCGTCTCCTCCTGGTCCATTCTAGGGGAGTTCGTGTCCACTTGGAGTAATCTAAGGGTGTTCGGCTCCTGTTGGTCCAATCAATGGGAGTTCGTCGCCTCTTGGACCAATCCAAAGGACTTCGTCACCTCTTGGTCAAATCTAATGTAGTTCGTCCTCTGGGTCAAGTCTGAGGGTGTTCGTCTTCTATTGGACCAATCTAAAAGAGTTCCACCTTTTGGTCCAATCAAGGGGAATTCGTCTCATCGTGGAACAATCTAAAGGAGTTCGTCCTCTTGGTCCAATCTCGGGGAATTCGTCTCTTCTTGGACCAATATGTGGGAGATCGTCTCCACTTGGTCCAATCTAAGGGAGTTCGTCTCCTCTTGGTCTAATCTAAGGAAGTTCGTCCTCTTGGTCCAATCAAAAGAACTTTGTCCTCTATTGGACCAATCTAAAGGAGTTCGTCTCCTCTTGGTCCATTCATAGGGAGTTCGTCCTATTGGTCCAATCTATGGGATTTCGTCTCTTCATGGACCAATCTAAGGGAGTTCGTCCTCTTAATCCAATCTCGGGGAATTCGTCTCCTCTTAGACCAATCTATGGGAGTTCGTCTCCTCTTGGTCCAATCTAAGGGAGTTCGTTTCCTCTTGGTCTAATCTAAGGGAGTTCGTCCTCTTGGTCCAATCAAAAGAAGTTCGTCCTCTCTTTGACCAATCTAAAGGAGTTCGTCTTCTCTTGATACATTCAAAAGGAGTTCATCCTATTGGTCCAATCTACGGGATTTCGTCTCTTCTTGGACCAATCTAAGGGAGTTCGTCTCTTCTTGGACCAATCTAAGGGAGTTCGTCTTCTCTTGGACCAATCTAACGGAGTTCGTCTTCTTGGTCCAATCTCAGGGAGTTCGTAATCTCTTGGACCTATCCAAAGGTCTTCGTCTCCTCTTGGTCCATTCTAGGGGAGTTCGTGTCCACTTGGACTAATCTCAGGGTGTTCGGCTCCTGTTCGTCCAATCTATGGGAGTTCGTCGCCTCTTGGACCAATCCAAAGGACTTCGTCACCTCTTGGTCAAATCTAATGTAGTTCGTCCTCTGGGTCAAGTCTGAGGGTGTTCGTCTTCTATTGGACCAATCTAAAAGAGTTCCTCCTTTTGGTCCAATCATGGGGAATTCGTCTCGTCGTGGACCAATCTAAAGGAGTTCGTCCTCTTGGTCCAATCTCGGGGAATTCATCTCTTCTTGGACCAATCTGTGGGAGATCGCCTCCACTTGGTCCAATCTAAGGGAGTTCGTCCCGTCTTGGACCAATCTAACGGAGTTCGTCTCCTCTTGGTCTAATCTAAGGGAGTTCGTCCTCCTGGTCCAATCAAAAGAAGTTCGTCCTCTCTTGGACCAATCTAAAGGAGTTCGTCTCCTCTTGGTCCATTCAAAGGGAGTTCGTCCTATTGGTCCAATCTACGGGATTTCGTCTCTTCTTCGACCAATCTAAGGGAGTTCGTCTCTTCTTGGACCAATCTAAGGGAGTTCGTCTCCTCTTGGACCAATCTAACGGAGTTCGTCTTCTTGGTCCAATCAAAGGGAGTTCGTCATCTCTTGGACCTATCCAAAGGTCTTCGTCTCCTCTTGGTCCATTCTAGGGGAGTTCGTCTCCTCTTGGACTAATGTAAGGGTGTTCGGCTCCTGTTGGTCCAATCTATGGGTGTCCGTCGCCTCTTGTTCCAATCCAACGGACTTCGTCACCTCTTGGTCAAATCTACTGTAGTTCGTCCTCTTGGTCAAGTCTAAGGGAGTTCGTCTTCTATTGGACCAATCTAAATGAGTACCGCCTCTTGGTCCAATCTTGGGGAATTCGTCTCCTCTTGGACCAATCTAAAGGAGTTCGTCTCCTCTTGGTCCATTCAAAGGGAGTTCATCCTATTGGTCCAATCAACGGGATTTCGTCTCTTGTTGGACCAATGTAAGGGAGTTCGTCTCTTCTTGGACCAATCTAAGGGAGTTCGTCTCCTCTTGGACCAATCTAACGGAGTTCGTCTTCTTGGTCCAATCAAAGGGAGTTCGTCATCTCTTGGACCTATCCAAAGGTCTTCGTCTCCTCTTGGTCCATTCTAGGGGAGTTCGTCTCCTCTTGGACTAATCCACGGGTGTTCGGCTCCTCTTGGTCCAATCTATGGGAGTTCGTCGCCTCTTGTACCAATCCAAAGGACTTCATCACCTCTTGGTCAAATCTAATGTTGTTCGTCCTCTTGGTCAAGTCGAAGGGAGTTCGTCTTCTATTGGAGAAATCCAAATGAGTTCCTCCTCTCGGTCCAATAATGGGTAATTCGTCTCCTCTTGGACCAATCTATAGGAGTTCGTCTCCACTTGGTCCAATCTAAGGGAGTTCGTCCCCTCTTGGAGCAATCTAACGGAGTTCGTCTCCTCTTGGTCTTATCTAAGGGAGTTCGTCCTCTTGGTCCAATCAAAAGAAGTTCGTCCTCTCTTGGACCAATCTAAAGGAGTTCGTCTCCTCTTGGTCCATTCAAGGGGAGTTCGTCCTATTGGTCCAATCTACGGGATTACGTCTCTTCTTGGACCAATCTAAGGGAGTTCGTCTCTACTTGGACCAATCTAAGGGAGTTCGTCTCCTCTTGGACCAATCAAAAGAAGTTCGTCCTCTTTTGGACCAATCTAAAGGAGTTCGTCTCCTCTTGGTCCATTCAAAGGGAGTTCGTCCTATTGGTCCAATCTACGGGATTTTGTCTCTTCTTGGACCAATCTAAGGGAGTTCGTCTCCTCTTGGACCAATCTAACGGTGTTCGTCTTCTTGGTCCAATCTGAGGGAGTTCGTCATCTCTTGGACCTATTCATAGGTGTTCGTCTTATTGGTCCAATCTATTGGATTTCGTCTCTTCTTGGACCAATCTAAGGGAGTTCGTCCTCTTGGTCTAATCTCGGGGAATTCGTCTCCTCTTGTACCAATCTATGGGAGTTCGTCTCCACTTGGTCCAATCTAAGGGAGTTCGTCCCCTCTTGGACCAATCTAACGGAGTTCGTCTTCTCTTGGTCTAATCTAAGGGAGTTCGTCCTCTTGGTCCAATCAAAAGAAGTTCGTCCTCTCTTGGACCAATCTAAAGGAGTTCGTCTCCTCTTGGTCCATTCAAAGGGAGTTCGTCCTATTGGTCCAATCTACGGGATTTCGTCTCTTCTTGGACCAATCTAAGGGAGTTCGTCTCTTCTTGGACCAATCTAAGGGAGTTCGTCTCCTCTTGGACCAATCTAACGGAGTTCGTCTTCTTGGTCCAATCAAAGGGAGTTCGTCATCTCTTGGACCTATCCAAAGGTCTTCGTCTCCTCTTGGTCCATTCTTGGGGAGTTCGTCTCCTCTTGGACTATTGTAAGGGTGTTCGGCTCCTGTTGGTCCAATCTATGGGAGTCCATCGCCTCTTGTTCCAATCCAACGGACTTCGTCACCTCTTGGTCAAATCTAATGTACTTCGTCCTCTTGGTCAAGTCTAAGGGAGTTCGTCTTTTATTGGACCAATCTAAATGAGTACCGCCTCTTGGTCCAATCATGGGGAATTCGTCTCCTCTTGGACCAATCTAAAGGAGTTCATCCTCTTGGTCCAATCTCGGGGAATTCGTCTCCTCTTAGACCAATCTATGGGAGTTCGTCTCCACTTGGTCCAATCTAAGAGAGTTTGTATCCTCTTGGTCTAATCTAAGGGAGTTCGTCCTCTTGGTCCAATCAAAAGAAGTTCGTCCTCTATGGGACCAATCTAAAGGAGTTCGTCTCCTCTTGGTCCATTCAAAGGGAGTTCGTCCTATTGGTCCAATCTATGGGATTTCGTCTCTTCTTGGACCAATCTAAGGGAGTTCGTCCTCTTGGTCCAATCTCGGGGAATTCATCTCCTCTTAGACCAATCTATGGGAGTTCGTCTTCACTTGGTCCAATCTAAGGGAGTTCGTCTCCTCTTGGTCTAATCTAAGGGAGTTCGTCCTCTTGGTCCAATCAAAAGAAGTTCATCCTCTCTTGGACCAATCTAAAGGAGTTCGTCTCCTCTTGGTCCATTCTAAGGGAGTTCATCCTATTGGTCCAATCTACGGGATTTCGTCTCTTCTTGGACCAATCTAAGGGAGTTCGTCTCTTCTTGGACCAATCTAAGGGAGTTCGTCTCCTCTTGGACCAATCTAACGGAGTTCGTCTTCTTGGTCCAATATAAGGGAGTTCGTAATCTCTTGGACCTATCCAAAGGTCTTCGTCTCCTCTTGGTCCATTCTAGGGGAGTTCGTGTCCACTTGGACTAATCTAAGGGTGTTCGGCTCCTGTTAGTCCAATCTATGGGAGTTCGTCGCCTCTTGGACCAATCCAAAGGACTTCGATACCTCTTGGTCAAATCTAATGTAGTTCGTCCTCTGGGTCAAGTCTGAGGGAGTTCGTGTTCTATTGGACCAATCTAAATGAGTTCCTCCTCTTGGTCCAATCATGGGGAATTCGTCTCCTCTTGGACCAATCTCGGGGAATTCGTCTCCTCTTGGACCAATCTATGGGAGTTCGTCTCCACTTGGTCCAATCTAAGGGAGTTCGTCCCCTCTTGGACCAATCTAACGGAGTTCGTCTCCTCTTGGTCTAATCAAAGGGAGTTCGTCCTCTTGGTCCAATCAAAAGAAGTTCGTCCTCTCTTGGACCAATCTATAGGAGTTCGTCTCCTCTTGGTCCATTCAAAGGGAGTTCGTCCTATTGGTCCAATCTACGGGATTTCGTCTCTTCTTGGACCAATCTAAGGGAGTTCGTCCCTTCTTGGACCAATCTAAGGGAGTTCGTCTCCTCTTGGACCAATCTAACGGAGTTCGTCTTCTTGGTCCAATCTAAGGGAGTTCGTCATCTCTTGGACCTATCCAAAGGTGTTCGTCTCCTCTTGGTCCAATCTAGGGGAGTTCGTCTACTATTGATCTAATCTATGGGAGTCGGTCCCCTCTTGGTCCAATCAATGGGAGTTCGTCCCCTCTTGGACTAATCCAAAGGACTTCGTCACCTCTTGGTGATATCTAATGCAGTTCTCCTCTGGGTGAAGTATGAGGGAGTTCGTCTTCTATTGGACCAATCTAAATGAGTTCTTCCTCTTGGTCCAATCATGGGGAATTCGTCTCCTCTTGGTCTAATCTAAGGGAGTTCGTCCTCCTGGTCCAATCAAAAGAAGTTCGTCCTCTCTTGGACCAATCTAAAGGAGTTCGTCTCCTCTTGGTCCATTCAAAGGGAGTTCATCCTATTGGTCCAATCTACGGGTTTTCGTCTCTTGTTGGACCAATGTAAGGGAGTTCGTCTCTTCTTGGACCAATCTAAGGGAGTTCGTCTCCTCTTGGACCAATCTAACGGAGTTCGTCTTCTTGGTCCAATCAAAGGGAGTTCGTCATCTCTTGGACCTATCCAAAGGTCTTCGTCTCCTCTTGGTCCATTCTAGGGGAGTTCGTCTCCTCTTGGACTAATCCACGGGTGTTCGGCTCCTGTTGGTCCAATCTATGGGAGTTCGTCGCCTCTTGTACCAATCCAAAGGACTTCATCACCTCTTGGTCAAATCTAATGTTGTTCGTCCTCTTGGTCAAGTCGAAGGGAGTTCGTCTTCTATTGGAGAAATCCAAATGAGTTCCTCCTCTCGGTCCAATAATGGGTAATTCGTCTCCTCTTGGACCAATTTATAGGAGTTCGTCTCCACTTGGTCCAATCTAAGGGAGTTCGTCCCCTCTTGGAGCAATCTAACGGAGTTCGTCTCCTCTTGGTCTTATCTAAGGGAGTTCGTCCTCTTGGTCCAATCAAAAGAAGTTCGTCCTCTCTTGGACCAATCTAAAGGAGTTCGTCTCCTCTTGGTCCATTCAAGGGGAGTTCGTCCTATTGGTCCAATCTACGGGATTACGTCTCTTCTTGGACCAATCTAAGGGAGTTCGTCTCTACTTGGACCAATCTAAGGGAGTTCGTCTCCTCTTGGACCAATCAAAAGAAGTTCGTCCTCTTTTGGACCAATCTAAAGGAGTTCGTCTCCTCTTGGTCCATTCAAAGGGAGTTCGTCCTATTGGTCCAATCTACGGGATTTTGTCTCTTCTTGGACCAATCTAAGGGAGTTCGTCTCCTCTTGGACCAATCTAACGGTGTTCGTCTTCTTGGTCCAATCTGAGGGAGTTCGTCATCTCTTGGACCTATTCATAGGTGTTCGTCTTATTGGTCCAATCTATTGGATTTCGTCTCTTCTTGGACCAATCTAAGGGAGTTCGTCCTCTTGGTCCAATCTCGGGGAATTCGTCTCCTCTTGTACCAATCTATGGGAGTTCGTCTCCACTTGGTCCAATCTAAGGGAGTTCGTCCCCTCTTGGACCAATCTAACGGAGTTCGTCTTCTCTTGGTCTAATCTAAGGGAGTTCGTCCTCTTGGTCCAATCAAAAGAAGTTCGTCCTCTCTTGGACCAATCTAAAGGAGTTCGTCTCCTCTTGGTCCATTCAAAGGGAGTTCGTCCTATTGGTCCAATCTACGGGATTTCGTCTCTTGTTGGACCAATGTAAGGGAGTTCGTCTCTTCTTGGACCAATCTAAGGGAGTTCGTCTCCTCTTGGACCAATCTAACGGAGTTCGTCTTCTTGGTCCAATCAAAGGGAGTTCGTCATCTCTTGGACCTATCCAAAGGTCTTCGTCTCCTCTTGGTCCATTCTAGGGGAGTTCGTCTCCTCTTGGACTAATGTAAGGGTTTCGGCTCCTGTTGGTCCAATCTATGGGAGATCGTCGCCTCTTGTACCAATCCAAAGGACTTCGTCACCTCTTGGTCAAATCTAACGTAGTTCGTCCTCTTGGTCAAGTCTAAGGGAGTTCGTCTTCTATTGGACCAATCTAAATGAGTTCCTCCTCTTGGTCCAATCATGGGGAATTCGTCTCCTCTTGGACCTATCTAAAGGTGTTCGTCCTCTTGGTCCAATCTCGGGGAATTCGTCTCTTCTTGGACCAATCTGTGGGAGTTCGTCTCCACTTGGTCCAATCTAAGGGAGTTCGTCCCCTCTTGGACCAATCTAACGGAGTTCGTCTCCTCTTGGTCTAATCTAAGGGAGTTCGTCCTCTTGGTCCAATCAAAAGAAGTTCGTCCTCTCTTGGACCAATCTAGAGGAGTTCGTCTTCTCTTGGTCCATTTATAGGGAGTTCGTCCTATTGGTCCAATCTACGGGATTTCGTCTCTTCTTGGACCAATCTAAGGGAGTTCGTCTCTTCTTGGACGAATCTAAGGGAGTCCGTCTCCTCTTGGACCAATCTAACGGAGTTCGTCTTCTTGGTCCAATCTAAGGGAGTTCGTCATCTCTTGGACCTATCCAAAGGTGTTCGTCTCCTCTTGGTCCAATATAGGGGAGTTCGTCTACTCTTGGTCCAATCTATGGGAGTTGGTCCCCTCTTGGTCCAATCAATGGGAGTTCGTCCCCTCTTGCACCAATCCAAAGGACTTCGTCACCTCTTGGTGATATCTAATGTAGTTCGTCCTCTGGGTCAACTCTGAGGGAGTTCGTCTTCTATTGGACCAATCTAAATGAGTTCCTCCTCTTGGTCCAATCATGGGGAGTCCGTCTCCTCTTGGACAAATCTAACGGAGTTCGTCTTCTTGGTCCAATCTAAGGGAGTTCGTCATCTCTTGGACCTATCCAAAGGTGTTCGTCTCCTCTTGGTCCAATCTAAGGGAGTTCGTCTCTTCTTGGACCAATCTAAGGGAGTTCGTCCTCTTGGTCCAATCTCGGGGAATTCGTCTCCTCTTGTAC
The DNA here is from genome assembly GCA_030064385.1 of Melaleuca quinquenervia. Taxonomy (NCBI): domain Eukaryota; kingdom Viridiplantae; phylum Streptophyta; class Magnoliopsida; order Myrtales; family Myrtaceae; genus Melaleuca; species Melaleuca quinquenervia. Next base: position 109,395 of record JAPVXF010000026.1, on the reverse strand, counting down.
CAATCTACGGGAGTTCGTCTCCAATTGGTCAAATCTAAGGGAGTTCGTCCCCTCTTGGACCAATCTAACGGAGTTCCTCTCCTCTTAAGTCTAATCTAACGGAGTTCGTCCTCTTGGTCCAATCAAAAGAAGTTCGTCCTCTCTTGGACCAATCTAAAGGAGTTCGTCTCCTCTTGGTCCATTCAAAGGGAGTTAGTCCTATTGGTCCAATCTATGGGATTTCGTCTCTTCTTAGACCAATCTAAGGGAGTTCGTCTCTTCTTGGACCAATCTAAGGGTGTTCGTCTCCTCTAGGACCAATCTAACGGAGTTCGTCTTCTCGGTCCAATCAATGGGAGTTCGTCATCTCATGGACCTATCCAAAGGTCTTCGTCTCCTCTTGGTCCATTCTGGGGGAGTTCGTCTCCACTTGGACTAATCTACGGGTGTTCGGCTCCTGTTGGTCCAATCTATGGGAGTTCGTCCTATTGGTCCAATCTATCGGAGTTCGTCCTATGGGAGTTCGTCCTCTTGGTCAAGTCTAAGGGAGTTCGTCTTCTATTGGACCAATCTAAATGAGTACCTCCTCTTGGTCCAATCATGGGGAATTCGTCTCCTCTTGGACCAATCTAAAGGAGTTCGTCCTCTTGGTCCAATCTCGGGGAATTCGTCTCCTCTTAGACCAATCTATGGGAGTTCGTCACCACTTGGTCCAATCTAAGGCACTTCGTCTCCTCTTGGTCTAATCTAAGGGAGTTCGTCCTCTTGGTCCAATCAAAAGAAGTTCGTCCTCTATTCGACCAATCTAAAGGAGTTCGTCTCCTCTTGCTCCATTCAAAGGGAGTTTGTCCTATTGGTCCAATCTACGGGATTTCGTCTCTTCTTGGGCCAATCTAAGGGAGTTCGTCTCCTCTAGGACCAATCTAACGGAGTTCGTCTTCTTGGTCCAATCAAAGGGAGTTCGTCATCTCTTGGACCTATCCAAAGGTTTTCGTCTCCTCTTGGTCCATTCTAGGGGAGTTCGTCTCCTCTTGGACTAATCTAAGGGTGTTCGGCTCCTGTTGGTCCAATCAATGGGAGTTCGTCGCCTCTTGTTCCAATCCAAAGGACTTCGTCACCACTTGGTCAAATCTAATGTAGTTCGTCCTCTTGGTCAAGTCTAAGGGAGTTCATTTTCTATTGGACCAATCTAAATGAGTACCTCCTCTTGGTCCAATCATGGGGAATTCGTCTCCTCTTGGACCAATCTAAAGGAGTTCGTCCTCTTGGTCCAATCTCGGGGAGTTCGTCTCCACTTGGTCCAATCTATGGGAGTTCGTCCACTCTTGGACCAATCTAACGGAGTTCGTCTCCTCTTAAGTCTAATCTAAGGGAGTTCGTCCTCTTGGCCCAATCAAAAGAAGTTCGTCCTCTCTTGGACCAATCTAAAGGAGTTCGTCTCCTCTTGGTCCATTCAAAGGGAGTTAGTCCTATTGGTCCAATCTACGGGATTTCGTCTCTTCTTGGACCAATCTAAGGGAGTTCGTCTCTTCTTGGACCAATCTAAGGGAGTTCGTCTCCTCTAGGACCAATCTAAAGGAGTTCGTCTTCTTGGTCCAATCAAAGGGAGTTCGTTATCTCTTGGACCTATCCAAAGGTCTTCGTCTCCTCTTGGTCCATTCTGGGGGAGTTCGTCTCCTCTTGGACTAATCTACGGGTGTTCGGCTCCTGTTGGTCCAATCTATGGGAGTTCGTCCTATTGGTCCAATCTATCGGAGTTCGTCCTATGGGAGTTCGTCCTCTTGGTCAAGTCTAAGGGAGTTCGTCTTCTATTGGACCAATCTAAATGAGTACCTCCTCTTGGTCCAATCATGGGGAATTCGTCTCCTCTTGGACCAATCTAAAGGAGTTCGTCCTCTTGGTCCAATCTCGGGGAATTCGTCTCCTCTTAGACCAATCTGTAGGAGTTCGTCTCCACTTGGTCCAATCTAAGGGAGTTCGTCTCCTCTTGGTCAAATCTAAGGGAGTTCGTCCTCTTGGTCCAATCAAAAGAAGTTCGTCCTCTATTGGACCAATCTAAAGGAGTTCGTCTCCTCTTGGTCCATTCAAAGGGAGTTCATCCTATTGGTCCAATCTACGGGATTTCGCCTCTTCTTGGGCCAATCTATGGGAGTTCGTCTCCTCTTGTACCAATCTAACGGAGTTCGTCTTCATGGTCCAATCATAGGGAGTTCGTTATCTCTTGGACCTATCCAAACGTCTTCGTCTCCTCTTGGTCCATTCTAGGGGAGTTCGTCTCCTCTTGGACTAATCTAAGGGTGTTCGGCTCCTGTTGGTCCAATCTATGGGAGATCGTCGCCTCTTGTACCAATCCAAAGGACTTGGTCACCTCTTGGTCAAATCTAATGTAGTTCGTCCTCTTGGTCAAGTCTAAGGGAGTTCGTCTTCTATTGGACCAATCTAAATGAGTTGCTCCTCTTGGTCCAATCATGGGGAATTCGTCTCCTCTTGGACCAATCTAAAGGAGTTCGTCCTCTTGGTCCAATCTAGGGGAATTCGTCACTTCTTGGACCAATCTGTGGGAGTTCGTCTCCACTTGGTCCAATCTAAGGGAGTTCGTCCCCTCTTGGACCAATCTAACGGAGTTCGTCTCCTCTTGGTCTAATCTACGGGAGTTCGTCCTCGTGGTCCAATCAAAAGAAGTTCGTCCTCTCTTGGACCAATCTACAGGAGTTTTTTTTTTTTTTTTTTTTTTTTTTTTTTTTGATGACCGAGGTGTCCGGGCCAGCTTGCGCGCACCTCGACTATTCCTCGGGAGAGACTAGCACAGCAACCTACCGCCATGGCCCCCCACTTAAATCACAGGTGCTTCCCTGGGGAATCGAACCCAAGACCTCAAAGAAGTCCAAGTTCGCCCTAACCAGTTAGGCTACCCATGGGTAGGTACCAATCTACAGGAGTTCGTCTCCTCTTGGTCCAATCTACAGGAGTTCGTCTCCTCTTGGTCCAATCTACGGGATTACGTCTCTTCTTGGACCAATCTAAGGGAGTTGGTCTTTTCTTGGACGAATCTAAGGGAGTCCGTCTCCTCTTGGACCAATCTAACGGAGTTCGTCTTCTCGGTCCAATCTAAGGGAGTTCGTCATCTCTTGGACCTATCCAAAGGTGTTCGTCTCCTCTTGGTCTAATCTAGGGGAGTTCGTCTACTATTGGTCCAATCTATGGGAGTTGGTCCCCTCTTGGTCCAATCAATGGGAGTTCGTCCCCTCTTGGACCAATCCAAAGGACTTCGTCACCTCTTGGTGATATCTAATGTAGTTCGTCCTCTGGGTCAACTCTGAGGGAGTTCGTCTTCTATTGGACCAATCTAAACGAGTTCCTCCTCTTGGTCCAATCATGGGGAATTCGTCTCCTCTTGGACCAATCTAAAGAAGTTCGTTCTCTTGGTCCAATCTCGGGGAATTCTTCTCTTCTTGGACCAATCTGTGGGAGTTCGTCTCCACTTGGTCCAATCTAAGGGAGTTCATCCCCTCTTGGACCAATCTAACGGAGGTCGTCTCCTTTTGGTCTAATCTAAGGGAGTTCGTCCTCTTGGTCCAATCAAAAGAAGTTCGTCCTCTCTTGGACCAATCTAAAGGAGTTCGTCTCCTCTTGGTCCATTTAAAGGGAGTTCGTCCTATTGGTCCAATCTACGGGATTTCGTCTCTTCTTGGACCAATCTAAGGGAGTTCGTCTTTTCTTGGACGAATCTAAGGGTGTCCGTCTCCTCTTGGACCAATCTAAGGGAGTTCGTCTTCTTGGTCCAATCTAAACGAGTTCGTCATCTCTTGGACCTATCCAAAGGTGTTCGTCTCCTCTTGGTCCAATCTAGGGGAGTTCGTCTACTCTTGGTCCAATCTATGGGAGTTGGTCCCCTCTTGGACCAATCAAAAGGACTTCGTCACCTCTTGGTGAAATCTAATGTAGTTCGTCCTCTTGGTTAAGTCTAAGGGAGTTCGACTCCTATTGGACCAATCTAAATGAGTTCGTCCTCTTGGTCCAATCATGTGGAATTCATATCCTCTTGGACGAATCTAAATGAGTTCGTCCTCTTGGTCCAATCTCGGGGAATTCGTCTCCTCTTGGACCAATCTATGGGACTTCGTCTCCACTTGGTCCAATCTAAGGGAGTTCGTCCCCTCTTGGACCAATCTAACGGAGTTCATCTCCTCTTGGTCTAATCTAAGGGAGTTCTTCCTCTTGGTCCAATCAAAAGAAGTTCGTCCTCTCTTGGACCAATCTAAAGGAGTTCGTCTCCTCTTGGTCCATTCAAAGGGAGCTCGTCCTATTGGTCCAATCTACGGGATTTCGTCTCTTCTTGGACTAATCTAAGGGAGTTCGTCTCTTCTTCGACCAATCTAAGGGAGTTCGTCTCCTCTTGGACCAATCAAAACAAGTTGGTCCTCTCTTGGACCAATCTAAAGGAGTTCGGCTCCTCTTGGTCCATTCAAAGGGAGTTCGTCCTATCGGTCCAATCTACGGGATTTCGTCTCTTCTTGGACCAATCTAAGGGAGTTCGTCTCTTCTTGGACCAATCTAAGGGAGTTCGTCTCCTCTTGGACCAATCTAACGGTGTTCGTCTTCTTGGTCCAATCTGAGGGAGTTCGTCATCTCTTGGACCTATCCAAAGGTGTTCGTCTCCTCTTGGTCCAATCTATGGGAGTTCGTCCACTCTTGGTCCAATCTTTGGGAGTTGGTCCCCTCTTGGTCCAATCTATGGGAGTTCGTCGCCTCTTGGACCAATCCAAAGGACTTCGTCACCTCTTGGTGAAATCTAGTGTAGTTCGTCCTCTTGGTCAAGTCTAAGGGAGTTCGTCTTCTATTGGACCAATCTAAATGAGTTCGTCCTCTCGGTCCAATCATGTGGAATTCATATCCTCTTGGACCAATCTAAATGAGTTCGTCCTCTTGGTCCAATCTCGGGGAATTCGTCTCCTCTTGCACCAATCTATGGGAGTTCGTCTCCACTTGGTCCAATCTAAGGGAGTTCGTCCCCTCTTGGACCAATCTAACGGAGTTCATCTCCTCTTGGTCTAATCTAAGGGAGTTCGTCCTCTTGGTCCAATCAAAAGAAGTTCGTCCTCTCTTGGACCAATCTAAAGGAGTTCGTCTCCTCTTGGTCCATTCAAAGGGAGTTCGTCCTATTGGTCCAATCTACGGGATTTCGTCTCTTCTTGGACTAATCTAAGGGTGTTCGTCTCTTCTTGGACCAATCTAAGGGAGTTCGTCTCCTCTAGGACCAATCAAAACAAGTTCGTCCTCTCTTGGACCAATCTAAAGGAGTTCGTCTCCTCTTGGTCCATTCAAAGGGAGTTCGTCCTATTGGTCCAATCTACGGGATTTCGTCTCTTCTTGGACCAATCTAAGGGAGTTCGTCTCTTCTTGGACCAATCTCAGGGAGTTCGTCTCCTCTTGGACCAATCTAACGGTGTTCGTCTTCTTGGTCCAATCTGAGCGAGTTCGTCATCTCTTGGACCTATCCAAAGGTGTTCGTCACCTCTTGGACCTATCCAAAGGACTTCGTCACCTCTTGGTCAAATCTAATGTAGTTCGTCCTCTTGGTCAAGTCTAAGGGAGTTCGTCTTCTATTGGACCAATCTAAATGAGTTCGTCCTCTTGGTCCAATCATGGGGAATTCGTCTCCTCTTGGACCATTCTAAAGGAGGTCGTCCTCTTTGTCAAATCTCGGGGAATTCGTCTCCTCTTGGACCAATCTATGGGAGTTCGTCTCCACTTGGTCCAATCTAAGGGAGTTCGTCCCCTCTTGGACCAATCTAACGGAGTTCGTCCTCTTGGTCCAATCAAAAGAAGTTCGTCCTCTCCTGGACCATTCTAAAGGAGTTCGTCTCCTCTTGGTCCATTCAAAGGGAGTTCGTCCTATTGGTCCAATCTACGGGATTTCGTCCCTTCTTGGACCAATCTAAGGGAGTTCGTCTCTTCTTGGACCAATCTATGGGATTTCGTCTCCTCTTGGACCAATCTAACATTGTTCGTCTTCTGGGTTCAATCTAAGGGAGTTCGTTATCTCTTGGACCTATCCAAAGGTGTTCGTCTCCTCTTGGTCCAATCTAGGGGAGTTCGTCTACTCTTGGTCCAATCTATAGGAGTTGGTCCCCTCTTGGTCCAATCTATGGGAGGTCATCGCCTCTTGGATCAATCCAAAGGACTTCGTCACCTCTAGTCAAATCTAATGTAGTTCGTCCTCTTGGTCAAGTCTAAGGGAGTTCGTCTTCTAATGGACCAATCTAAATGAGTTCGTCCTCTTGGTCCAATCATGGGGAATTCGTATCCTCTAGGACCAATCTAAATGAGTTCGTCCTCTTGGTCTAATCTCGGGGAATTCGTCTCCTCTTGGACCAATCTATGGGAGTTCGTCTCCACTTGGTCCAATCTAAGGGAGTTCGTCCCCTCTTGGACCAATCTAACGGAGTTCATCTCCTCTTGGTCTAATCTAAGGGAGTTCGTTCTCTTGGTCCAATCAAAAGAAGTTCGTCCTCTCTTGGACCAATCTAAAGGAGTTCGTCTCCTCTTGGTCCATTCAAAGGGAGTTCGTCCTATTGGTCCAATCTACGGGATTTCGTCCCTTTTGGACCAATCTAAGGCAGTTCGTCTCTTCTTGGACCAATCTAAGGGAGTTCGTCTCCTCTTGGACCAATCTAACGGAGTTCGTCTTCTTGGTCCAATCTAAGGGAGTTCGTCATCTCTTGGACCTATCCAAAGGTGTTCGTCTCCTCTTGGTCCAATCTGGGGGAGTTCGTCTACTCTTGGTCAAATCTATGGGTGTTGGTCCCCTCTTGGTCCAATCTAAGGGAGTTCGTCTTCTTGGTCCAATCTAAGGGAGTTCGTCATCTCTTGGACTTATCCAAAGGTGTTCGTCTCCTCTTGGTCCAATCTAGGGGAGTTCGTCTACTCTTGGTCCAATCTGTGGGTGTTGGTCCCCTCTTGGTCCAATCTATGGGTGTTCATCACCTTTTGGACCAATCCAAAGGACTTCGTCACCTCTTGGTCAAATCTAATGTAGTTTGTCCTCTTGGTCAAGTCTAAGGGAGATCGTCCTCTATTGGACCAATCTGAATGAGTTCCTCCTCTTGGTCCAATCATGGGGAATTCGTCTCCTCTTGGACCAATCTAAACGAGTTCGTCCTCTTGGTCCAATCTCGGGGAATTCGTCTCCTCTTGGACCAATCTATGGGAGTTCGTCTCCACTTGGTACAATCTAAGGGAGTTCGTCCCCTCTTGGACCAATCTAACGGAGTTCGTCTCCTCTTGGTCTAATCTAAGGGAGTTCGTCCTCTTGGTCCAATCAAAAGAAGTTCGTCCTCTCTTGCACCAATCTAAAGGAGTTCGTCTCCTCTTGGTCCATTCAATGGGAGTTCGTCCTATTGGTCCAATCTACGGGATTTCGTCTCTTCTTGGACCAATCTAAGGGAGTTCATCTCTTCTTGGACCAATCTAAGGGAGTTCGTCTCCTCTTGAACCACTCTAACGGAGTTCGTCCTCTTGGTCCAATCTAAGGGAGTTCGTCATCTCTTGGACCTATCCAAAGGTGTTCGTCTCCTCTTGGTCCAATCTGGGGGAGTTCGTCTACTCTTGGTCCAATCTTTGGGAGTTGGTCCCCTCTTGGTCCAATCTATGGGAGTTCGTCGCCTCTTGGACCAATCCAAAGGACTTCGTCACCTCTTGGTCAAATCTAATGTAGTTCGTCCTCTTGGTCAAGTCTAAGGGAGTTCGTCTTCTATTGGACCAATCTGAATGAGTTCCTCCTCTTGGTCCAATCATGGGGAATTCGTCTCCTCTTGGACCAATCTAAAGGAGTTCGTCCTCTTGGTCCAATCTCGGGGAATTCGTCTCCTCTTGGACCAATCTATGGGAGTTCGTCTCCACTTGGTCCAATCTAAGGGAGTTCGTCCCCTCTTGGACAAATCTAACGGAGTTCGACTCCTCTTGGTCGAATCTAAGGGAGTTCGTCCTCTTGGTCCAATCAAAGGAAGTTCGTCCTCTCTTGGACCAATCTAAAGGAGTTCGTCTCCTCTTTGTTCATTCAATGGGAGTTCGTCCTATTGGTCCAATCTACGGGATTTCGTCTCTTCTTGGACCAATCTAAGGGAGTTCGTCTCTTCTTGGACCAATCTAAGGGAGTTCGTCTCCTCTTGGACCAATCTAACGGAGTTCGTCTTCTTGGTCCAATCTAAGGGAGTTCGTCATCTCTTGGACCTATCCAAAGGTGTTCGTCTCCTCTTGGTCCAATCTAACGGAGTTCGTCTCCTCCTGGTCAAATCTAAGGGAGTTCGTCCTCTTGGTCCAATCAAAAGAAGTTCGTCCTCTCTTGGACCAATCTAAAGGAGTTCGTCTCCTCTTGGTCCATTCAAAGGGAGTTCGTCCTATTGGTCCAATCAACGGGATTTCGTCTCTTCTTGGACCAATCTAAGGGAGTTCGTCTCCTCTTGGACCAATCGAACGGTGTTCGTCTTCTTGGTCCAATCTGAGGGAGTTCGTCATCTCTTGGACCTATCCATAGGTGTTCGTCTCCTCTTGGTCCAATCTAAGGGAGTTCGTCTACTCTTGGTCCAATCTATGGGTGTTGGTCCCCACTTGGTCCGATCTATGGGAGTCCGTCGCCTCTTGGACCAATCCAAAGGACTTCGTCACGTCTTGGTCAAATCTAATGTAGTTCGTCCTCTTGGTCAAGTCTAAGGGAGTTTGGCTTCTATTGGACCAATCTGAATGACTTCCTCCTCTTGGTCCAATCATGGGGAATTCGTCTCCTCTTGGACCAATCTAAAGGAGTTCGTCCTCTTGGTCCAATCTCGGGGAATTCGTCTCCTCTTGGACCAATCTGTTGGAGTTCGTCTCCACTTGGTCCAATCTAAGGGAGTTCGTCCCCTCTTGGACCAATCTAACGGAGTTCGTCTCCTCTTGGTCTAATCTAAGGGAGTTCGTCCTCTTGGTCCAATCAAAAGAAGTTCGTCCTCTCTTGGACCAATCTAAAGGAGTTGTCTCCTCTTGGTCCATTCAAAGGGAGTTCGTCCTATTGGTCCAATCTACGGGATTTCGTCTCTTCTTGGACCAATCTAAGGGAGTTCATCTCTTCTTGGACCAATCTAAGGGAGTTCGTCTCCTCTTGGACCAATCTAACGGAGTTCGTCCTCTTGGTCCAATCTAAGGGAGTTCGTCATCTCTTGGACCTATCCAAAGGTGTTCGTCTCCTCTTGGTTCAATCTAGGGGACTTCGTCTACTCTTGGTCCAGTCTTTGGGAGTTGGTCCCCTCATGGTCCAATCAATGGGAGTTCGTCGCCTCTTGGACCAATCCAAAGGACTTCGTCACATCTTGGTCATATCTAATGTAGTTCGTTCTCTTCGTCAAGTCTAAGGGAGTTCGTCTTCTATTGGACCAATCTAAATGAGTTCCTCCTCTTGGTCCAATCATGGGGAATTCGTCTCCTCTTGGACCAATCTAAAGGAGTTCGCCCTCTTGGTCCAATCTCGGGGAATTCGTCTCCTGTTGGACCAATCTATGGGAGTTCGTTTCCACTTGGTCCAATCTAAGGGAGTTCGTCCCCTCTTGGACCAATCTAACGGAGTTCGTCTCCTCTTGGTCTAATCTAAGGGAGTTCGTCCTCTTGGTCCAATCAAAAGAAGTTCGTCCTCTCTTGGACCAATCTAAAGGAGATCGTCTACTCTTGGTCCATTCAAAGGGAGTTCGTCCTATTGGTCCATTCTACGGGATTTCGTCTCTTCTTGGACCAATCTAAGGGAGTTCGTCTCCTCTTGGACCTATCCAATGGTGTTCGTCTCCTATTGGTCCAATCTAGGGGAGTTCGTCTACTCTTGGTCCAATCTATGGGTGTTGGTCCCCTCTTGGTCCAATCTATGGGAGTTCGTCGCCTCTTGGACCAATCCAAAGGACTTCGTCACCTCTTGGTCAAATCTAATGTAGTTCATCCTCTTGGTCAAGTCTAAGGGAGATCGTCCTCTATTGGACAATCTGAATGAGTTCCTCCTCTTGGTCCAATCAAGGGGAATTCGTCTCCTCTTGGACCAATCTAACGGAGTTCGTCCTCTTGGTCCAATCTCGGGGAATTCGTCTCCTCTTGGACCAATCTATGGGAGTTCGTCTCCACTTGGTCCAATCTAAGGCAGTTCGTCCCCTCTTGGACCAATCTAACGGAGTTCGTCTCCTCTTGGTCTAATCTAAGGGAGTTCGTCCTCTTGGTCCAATCAAAAGAAGTTCGTCCTCTCTTGCACCAATCTAAAGGAGTTCGTCTCCTCTTGGTCCATTCAATGGGAGTTCGTCCTATTGGTCCAATCTACGGGATTTCGTCTCTTCTTGGACCAATCTAAGGGAGTTCATCTCTTCTTGGACCAATCTAAGGGAGTTCGTCTCCTCTTGAACCAATCTAACGGAGTTCGTCCTCTTTGTCCAATCTAAGGGAGTTCGTCATCTCTTAGACCTATCCAAAGGTGTTCGTCTCCTCTTGGTCCAATCTGGGGGAGTTCGTCTACTCTTGGTCCAATCTTTGGGAGTTGGTCCCCTCTTGGTCCAATCTATGGGAGTTCGTCGCCTCTTGGACCAATCCAAACGACTTCGTCACCTCTTGGTCAAATCTAATGTAGTTCGTCCTCTTGGTCAAGTCTAAGGGAGTTCGTCTTCTATTGGACCAATCTAAATGAGTTCCTCCTCTTGGTCCAATCATGGGGAATTCGTCTCCTCTTGGACCAATCTAAAGGAGTTCGTCCTCTTGGTCCAATCTCGGGGAATTCGTCTCCTCTTGCACCAATCTATGGGAGTTCGTCTCCACTTGGTCCAATCTAAGGGAGTTCGTCCCCTCTTGGACCAATCTAACGGAGTTCGTCTCCCCTTGGTCTAATCTAAGGGAGTTCGTCCTCTTGGTCCAATCAAAAGAAGTTCGTCCTCTCCTGGACGATTCTAAAGGAGTTCGTCTCCTCTTGGTCCATTCAATGGGAGTTCATCCTATTGGTCCAATCTACGGGATTTCGTCCCTTCTTGGACCAATCTGAGGGAGTTCGTCTCTTCTTGGACCAATCTATGGGATTTCGTCTCCTCTAGGACCAATCTAACATTGTTCGTCTTCTTGGTCCAATCTAAGGGAGTTCGTCATCTCTTGGACCTATCCAAAGGTGTTCGTCTCCTCTTGGTCCAATCTAGGGGAGTTCGTCTACTCTTTGTCCAATCTATGGGAGTTGGTCCCCTCTTGGTCCAATCAATGGGAGTTCGTCCTCTCTTGGACCAATCTAAAGGAGTTCGTGTCCTCTTGGTCCATTCAAAGGGAGTTCGTCCTATTGGTCCAATCTATGGGATTTCATCTCTTCTTGGACAAATCTAAGGGAGTTCGTCCTCTTGGTCCAATCTCGGGGAATTCGTCTCCTCTTGTACCAATGTATGTGAGTTCGTCTCCACTTGGTCCAATCTAAGGGAGTTCGTCCCCTCTTGGACCAATCTAACGGAGTTCGTCTCCTCTTAAGTCTAATCTAAGGGAGTTCATCCTCTTGGTCCAATCAAAAGAAGTTCGTCCTCTCTTGGACCAATCTAAAGGAGTTCGTCTGCTCTTGGTCCATTCAAAGGGAGTTCATCCTATTGGTCCAATCTACGGGATTTCGCCTCTTCTTGGGCCAATCTAAGGGAGTTCGTCTCCTCTTAGACCAATCTATGGGAGTTCGTCTCCACTTGGTCCAATCTAAGGGAGTTGGTCTCCTCTTGGTCTAATCTAAGGGAGTTCGTCCTCTTGGTCCAATCAAAAGAAGTTCGTTCTCTATTAGACCAATCTAAAGGAGTTCGTCTCCTCTTGGTCCATTCAAAGGGAGTTCGTCCTATTGGTCCAATCTACGGGATTTCGTCTATTCTTGGACCAATCTAAGGGAGTTCGTCTCTTCTAGGACCAATCTAAGGGAGTTCGTCTCCTCTTGGACCAATCTAACAGTGTTCATCTTCTTGGTCCAATCTGAGGGAGTTCGTCATCTCTTGGACCTATCCAAAGGTGTTCGTCTCCTCTTGGTCCAATCTAGGGGAGTTCGTCTACTCTTGGTCCAATCTTTGGGAGTTGGTCCCCTCTTTGTCCAATCTATGGGAGTTCGTCGCCTCTTGGACCAATCCAAAGGACTTCGTCACCTCTTGGTCAAATCTAATGTAGTTCGTCCTCTTGGTGAAGTCTAAGGGAGTTCGTCTTCTATTGGACCAATCTAAATGAGTTCGTCCTCTTGGTCCAATCTCGGGGAATTCGTCTACTCTTGGACCAAGCTATGGGACTTCGTCTCCACTTGGTCCAATCTAAGGGAGTTCATCCCCTCTTGGACCAATCTAACGGAGTTCATCTCCTCTTGGTCTAATCTAAGGGAGTTCGTCCTCTTGGTCCAATCAAAAGAAGTTCGTCCTCTCTTGGACTAATCTAAAGGACTTCGTCTCCTCTTGGTCCATTCAAAGGGAGTTCGTCGTATTGGTCCAATCTACGGGATTTCGTCCCTTCTTGGACCAACCTAAGGCAGTTCGTCTCTTCTTGGACCAATCTAAGGGAGTTCGTCTCCTCTTGGACCAATCTAACGGAGTTCGTCTTCTTGGTCCAATCTAAGGGAGTTCGTCATCTCTTTGACCTATCCAAAGGTGTTCGTCTCCACTTGGTCCAATCTAGGGGAGTTCGTCTACTCTTGGTCCAATCTATGCGAGTTGGTCCCCTCTTGATCCAATCTATTGGAGTTCTTCGCCTCTTGGACCAATCCAATGGACTTCGTCACCTCTTGGTCAAATCTAATGTAGTTCGTCCTCCTGGTCAAGTCTAAGGGAGTTCGTCTTCTATTGGACCAATCTGAGTGAGTTCCTCCTCTTGGTCCAATCATGGGGAATTTGTCTCCTCTTGGACCAATCTAAAGGAGTTCGTCCTCTTGGTCCAATCTCGGGGAATTCGTCTCCTCTTGGACCAATCTATGGGAGTTCGTCTCCACTTGGTCCAATCTAAGGGAGTTCGTCCCCTCTTGGACCAATCTAACGGAGTTCGACTCCTCTTGGTCGAATCTAAGGGAGTTAGTCCTCTTGGTCCAATCAAAAGAAGTTCGTCCTCTCTTGGACCAATCTAAAGGAGTTCGTCTCCTCTTGTTCCATTCAAAGGGAGTTCGTCCTATTGGTCCAATCTACGGGATTTCGTCTCTTCTTGGACCAATCTAAGGGAGTTCGTCTCTTCTTGGACCAATCTAAGGGAGTTCGTCTCCTCTTGGACCAATCTAACGGAGTTCGTCTTCTTGGTCCAATCTAAGGGAGTTCGTCATCTCTTGGACCCATCCAAAGGTGTTCGTCTCCTCTTGGTCCAATCTAACGGAGTTCGTCTCCTCCTGGTTAAATCTGAGGGAGTTCGTCCTCTTGGTCCAATCAAAAGAAGTTCGTCCTCTCTTGGACCAATCTAAAGGAGTTCGTCTCCTCTTGGTCCATTCAAAGGGAGTTCGTCCTATTGGTCCAATCAACGGGATTTCGTCTCTTCTTGGACCAATCTAAGGGAGTTCGTCTCCTCTTGGACCAATCGAACGGTGTTCGTCTTCTTGGTCCAATCTGAGGGAGTTCGTCATCTCTTGGACCTATCCATAGGTGTTCGTCTCCTCTTGGTCCAATCTAGGGGAGTTCGTCTACTCTTGGTCCAATCTATGGGTGTTGGTCCCCACTTGGACCGATCTATGGGAGTCCGTCGCCTCTTGGACCAATCCAAAGGACTTCGTCACGTCTTGGTCAAATCTAATGTAGTTCGTCCTCTTGGTCAAGTCTAAGGGAGTTTGGCTTCTATTGGACCATTCTAAATGAGTTCCTCCTCTAGGTCCAATCATGGGGAATTCGTCTCCTCTTGGACCAATCTAAAGGAGTTCGTCCTCTTTGTCCAATCTAGGGGAATTCGTCTCCTCTTGGACCAATCTGTTGGAGTTCGTCTCCACTTGGTCCAATCTAAAGGAGTTCGTCCCCTCTTGGCCCAATCTAACGGAGTTCGTCACCTCTTGGTCTAATCTAAGGGAGTTCGTCCTCTTGGTCCAATCAAACGAAGTTCGTCCTCTCTTGGACCAATCTAAAGGAGTTGTCTCCTCTTGGTCCATTCAAAGGGAGTTCGTCCTATTGGTCCAATCTACGGGATTTCGTCTCTTCTTGGTCCAATCTAAGGGAGTTCATCTCTTCTTGGACCAATCTAAGGGAGTTCGTCTCCTCTTGGACCAATCTAACGGAGTTCGTCCTCTAGGTCCAATCTAAGGGAGTTCGTCATCTCTTGGACCTATCCAAAGGTGTTCGTCTCCTCATGGTTCAATCTGGGGGAGTTCGTCTACTTTTGGTCTAGTCTTTGGGAGTTGGTCCCCTCATGGTCCAATCTATGGGAGTTCGTCGCCTCTTGGACCAATCCAAAGGACTTCGTCACATCTTGGTCAAATCTAATGTAGTTCGTCCTCTTGGTCAAGTCTAAGGGAGTTCGTCTTCTATTGGACCAATCTAAATGAGTTCCTCCTCTTGGTCCAATCATGGGGAATTCGTCTCCTCTTGGACCAATCTAAAGGAGTTCGTCCTCTTGGTCCAATCTCGGGGAATTCATCTCCTGTTGGACCAATCTATGGGAGTTCGTTTCCACTTGGTCCAATCTAAGAGAGTTCGTCCCCTCTTCGACCAATCTAACGGAGTTCGTCTCCTCTTGGTCTAATCTAAGCGAGTTTCTTCCTCTTGGTCCAATCAAAAGAAGTTCGTCCTCTCTTGGACCAATCTAAAGGAGATCGTCTCCTCTTGGTCCATTCAAAGGGAGTTCGTCCTATTGATCCAATCTACGGGAGTTCGTCTCTTCTTGGACCAATCTAAGGGAGTTCGTCTCCTCTTGGACCAATCTAACGGAGTTCGTCTTCTTGGTCCAATCTAAGGGAGTTCGTCATCTCTTGGACCTATCCAAAGGTGTTCGTCTCCTCTTGGTCCAATCTAGGGGAGTTCGTCTACTCTTGGTCCAATCTATGGGTGTTGGTCCAATCTACGGGATTTCGTCTCTTCTCGGAGCAATCTAAGGGAGTTCGTCTCCTCTTGGACCAATCTAACGGAGTTCGTCTTCTTGGTCCAATCTAAGGGAGTTCGTCATCTCTTGGACCTATCCAAAGGTGTTCGTCTCCTCTTGGTCCAATCTGGGGGAGTTCGTCTACTCTTGGTCAAATCTATGGGTGTTGGTCCCCTCTTGGTCCAATCTAAGGGAGTTCGTCTTCTTGGTCCAATCTAAGGGAGTTCGTCATCTCTTGGACTTATCCAAAGGTGTTCGTCTCCTCTTGGTCCAATCTAGGGGAGTTCGTCTACTCTTGGTCCAATCTGTGGGTGTTGGTCCCCTCTTGGTCCAATCTATGGGTGTTCATCACCTTTTGGACCAATCCAAAGGACTTCGTCACCTCTTGGTCAAATCTAATGTAGTTCGTCCTCTTGGTCAAGTCTAAGGGAGATCGTCCTCTATTGGACCAATCTGAATGAGTTCCTCCTCTTGGTCTAATCATGGGGAATTCGTCTCCTCTTGGACCAATCTAAACGAGTTCGTCCTCTTGGTCCAATCTCGGGGAATTCGTCTCCTCTTGGACCAATCTATGGGAGTTCGTCTCCACTTGGTACAATCTAAGGGAGTTCGTCCCCTCTTGGACCAATCTAACGGAGTTCGTCTCCTCTTGGTCTAATCTAAGGGAGTTCGTCCTCTTGGTCCAATCAAAAGAAGTTCGTCCTCTCTTGCACCAATCTAAAGGAGTTCGTCTCCTCTTGGTCCATTCAATGGGAGTTCGTCCTATTGGTCCAATCTACGGGATTTCGTCTCTTCTTGGACCAATCTAAGGGAGTTCGTCATCTCTTGGACCTATCCAAAGGTGTTCGTCTCCTCTTGGTCCAATCTGGGGGAGTTCGTCTACTCTTGGTCCAATCTTTGGGAGTTGGTCCCCTCTTGGTCCAATCTATGGGAGTTCGTCGCCACTTGGACCAATCCAAAGGACTTCGTCACCTCTTGGTCAAATCTAATGTAGTTAGTCCTCTTGGTCAAGTCTAATGGAGTTCGTCTTCTATTGGACCAATCTAAATGAGTTCCTCCTCTTGGTCCAATCATGGGGAATTCGTCTCCTCTTGGACCAATCTAAAGGAGTTCGTCTACTCTTGGTCCAATCTATGGGTGTTGGTCCCCTCTTGGTCCAATCTAAGGGAGTTCGTCGCCTCTTGGACCAATCCAAAGGACTTCGTCACCTCTTGGTCAAATCTAATGTAGTTCGTCCTCTTGGTCAAGTCTAAGGGAGTTCGTCTTCTATTGGACCAATCTAAATGAGTTCGTCCTCTTGGTCCAATCATGGGGAATTCGTTTCCTCTTGGACCAATCTAAAGGAGTTCGTCCTCTTGGTCCAATCTCGGGGAATTCGTCTCCTCTTGGACCAATCTATGGGAGTTCGTCTCCACTTAGTCCAATCTAAGGGAGTTCGTCCCCTCTTGGACCAATCTAACGGAGTTCATCTCCTCTTGGTCTAATCTAAGGGAGTTCGTCCTCTTGGTCCAATCAAAAGAAGTTCGTCCTCTCTTGGACCAATCTAAAGGAGTTCGTCTCCTCTTGGTCCATTCAAAGGGAGTTCGTCCTATTGGTCTAATCTACGGGATTTCGTCTCTTCTTGGACCAATCTAAGGGATTTCGTCTCTTCTTGGACCAATCTAAGGGAGTTCGTCTCCTCTTGGACCAATCAAAAGAAGTTCGTCCTCTTTTGTACCAATCTAAAGGAGTTCGTCTCCTCTTGGTCCATTCAAAGGGAGTTCGTCCTATTGGACCAATCTACGGGATTTCGTCTCTTCTTGGACCAATCTAAGGGAGTTTGTCTCTTCTTGGACCAATCTAAGGGAGTTCGTCTCCTCATGGACCAATCTAACGGTGTTCGTCTTCTTGGTCCAATCTAAGGGAGTTCGTCATCTCTTGGACCTATCCAAAGGTGTTCGTCTCCTCTTGGTCCAATCTAGGGGAGTTCGTCTACTCTGGGTCCAATCTATTTGAGTTGGTCCCCTCTTGGTCCAATCTATGGGAGTTCGTCACCTCTTGGACGAATCCAAAGGACTTCGTCACCTCTTGGTCAAATCTAATGTAGTTCGTCCTCTTGGTCTTGTCTAAGGGAGTTCGTTTTCTATTGGACCAATCTAAATGAGTTCGTCCTCTTGGTCCAGTCATGGGGAATTGGTTTCCTCTTGGACCAATCCAAAGGATTTCGTCCTCTTGGTCCAATCTCGAGGAATTCGTCTCCTCTTGGACCAATCTATGGGAGTTCGTCTCCACTTGGTCCAATCTAAGGGAGTTCGTCCCCTCTTGGACAAATCTAACGGAGTTCGTCTCCTCTTGGTCTAATCTAAGGGAGTTCGTCCTCTTGGTCCATTCAAAAGAAGTTCGTCCTCTCTTGGACCAATCTAAAGGAGTTCGTCTCATCTTGGTCCATTCAAAGGGAGTTCGTCCTATTGGTCCAATCTACGGGATTTCGTCCCTTCTTGGACCAATCTAAGGGAGTTCCTCTCTTCTTGGACCATTCTAAGGGAGTTCGTCTCCTCTTGGACCAATCTAACGGAGTTCGTCCTCTTGGTTCAATCTAAGGGAGTTTGTCATCTCTTGGACCTATCCAAAGGTGTTCGTCTCCTCTTGGTCCAATCTGGGGGAGTTCGTCTACTCTTGGTCCAATCTTTGGGAGTTGGTCCCCTCTTGGTCCAATCTATGGGAGTTCGTCGCCTCTTGGACCAATCCAAAGGACATCGTCACCTCTTGGTCAAATCTAATGTAGTTCGTCCTCTTGGTCAAGTCTAAGGGAGTTCGTCTTCTATTGGACCAATCTAAATGAGTTCCTCCTCTTGGTCCAATCATGGAGAATTCGTCTCCTCTTGGACCAATCAAAAGGAGTTCGTCCTCTTGGTCCAATCTCGGGTAATTCGTCTCCTGTTGGACCAATCTATGGGAGTTCGTCTCCACTTGGTCCAATCTAAGGGAGTTCGTCCCCTCTTGGACCAATCTAACGGAGTTCGTCTCCTCTTGGTCTAATCTAAGGGAGTTCATCCTCTTGGTCCAATCAAAAGAAGTTCGTCCTCTCTTGGACCAATCTAAAGGAGATCGTCTCCTCTTGGTCCATTCAAAGGGAGTTCGTCCTATTGGTCCAATCTACGGGATTTCGTCTCTTCTTGGACCAATCTAAGGGAGTTCGTCTCCTCTTGGACCATTCTAACGGAGTTCGTCTTCTTGGTCCAATCTAAGGGAGTTCGTCATCTCTTGGACCTATCCAAAGGTGTTCCTCTCCTCTTGGTCCAATCTAGGGGAGTTTGTCTACTCTTGGTCCAATCAATGGGTGTTGGTCCCCTCTTGGTCCAATCTATGGGAGTTCGTCGCCTCTTGGACCAATCCAAAGGACTTCGTCACCTCTTGGTCAAATCTAATGTAGTTCGTCCTCTTGGTCAAGTCTAAGGGAGTTCGTCTTCTATTGGACCAATCTAAATGAGTTCGTCCTCTTGGTCCAATCATGGGGAATTCGTATCCTTTAGGACCAATCTAAAAGAGTTCGTCCTCTTGGTCCAATCTCGGGAATTCGTCTCCTCTTGGACCAATCTATGGGAGTTCGTCTCCACTTGGTCCAATCTAAGGGAGTTCGTCCCCTCTTGGACCAATCTAACGGAGTTCGTCTCCTCTTGGTATAATCTAAGGGAGTTCGTCCTCTTGGTCCAATCAAAAGAAGTTCGTCCTCTCTTGCACCAATCTAAAGGAGTTCGTCTCCTCTTGGTCCATTCAATGGGAGTTCGTCCTATTGGTCCAATCTACGGGATTTCGTCTCTTCTTGGACCAATCTAAGGGAGTTCATCTCTTCTTGGACCAATCTAAGGGAGTTCGTCTCCTCTTGAACCTATCTAATGGAGTTCGTCCTCTTGGTCCAATCTAAGGGAGTTCGTCATCTCTTGGACCTATCCAAAGGTGTTCGTCTCCTCTTGGTCCAATCTGGGGGAGTTCGTCTACTCTTGGTCCAATCTTTCGGAATTGGTCCCCTCTTGGTCCAATCTATGAGAGTTCGTCGCCTCTTGGACCAATCCAAAGGACTTCGTCACCTCTTGGTCAAATCTAATGTAGTTCGTCCTCTTGGTCAAGTCTAAGGGAGTTCGTCTTCTATTGGACCAATCTAAATGAGTTCGTCCTCTTGGTCCAATCATGGGGAATTCGTATCCTTTAGGACCAATCTAAATGAGTTCGTCCTCTTGGTCCAATCTCGGGGAATTCGTCTCCTCTTGGACCAATCTGTGGGAGTTCGTCTCCACTTGGTCCAATCTAAGGGAGTTCGTCCCCTCTTGGACCAATCTAACGGAGTTCATCTCCTCTTGGTCTAATCTAAGGGAGTTCGTCCTCTAGGTCCAATCAAAAGAAGTTCGTCCTCTCTTGGATCAATCTAAAGGAGTTCGTCTCCTCTTGGTCCATTCAAAGGGAGTTCGTCCTATTGGTCCAATCTACGGGATTTCGTCTCTTCTTGGACCATTCTAAGGGAGTTCGTCTCCTCTTGGACCAATCTAACGGAGTTCGTCCTCTTGGTTCAATCTAAGGGAGTTTGTCATCTCTTGGACCTATCCAAAGGTGTTCGTCTCCTCTTGGTCCAATCTGGGGGAGTTCGTCTACTCTTGGTCCAATCTTTGGGAGTTGGTCCCCTCTTGGTCCAATCTATGGGAGTTCGTCGCCTCTTGGACCAATCCAAAGGACATCGTCACCTCTTGGTCAAATCTAATGTAGTTCGTCCTCTTGGTCAAGTCTAAGGGAGTTCGTCTTCTATTGGACCAATCTAAATGAGTTCCTCCTCTTGGTCCAATAACGGGGAATTCGTCTCCTCATGGACCAATCTAAAGGAGTTCGTCCTCTTGGTCCAATCTCGGGGAATTCGTCTCTTCTTGGACCAATCTGTGGGAGTTCGTCTCCACTTGGTCCAATCTAAGGGAGTTCGTCCCCTCTTGGACCAATCTAACGGAGTTCGTCTCCTCTTGGTCTAATCTAAGGGAGTTCGTCCTCTTGGTCCAATCAAAAGAAGTTCGTCCTCTCTTGGACCAATCTAAAGGAGTTCGTCTCCTCTTGGTCCATTCAAAGGGAGTTCGTCCTATTGGTCCAATCTACGGGATTTCGTCTCTTATTGGACCAATCTAAGGGAGTTCGTCACTTCTTGGACAAATCTAAGGGAGTTCGTCTCCTCTTGGACCAATCAAAAGAAGTTCGTCCTCTTTTGGACCAATCTAAAGGAGTTCGTCTCCTCTTGGTCCATTCAAAGGGAGTTCGTCCTATTGGTCCAATCTACGGGATTTCGTCTCCTCTTGGTCCATTCAAAGGGAGTTCGTCCTATTGGTCCAATCTACGGGATTTCGTCTCTTCTTGGACCAATCTAAGGGAGTTCATCTCTTCTTGGACCAATCTAAGGGAGTTCGTCTCCTCTTGGACCAATCTAACGGAGTTCGTCCTCTTGGTTCAATCTAAGGGAGTTCGTCATCTCTTGGACCTATCCAAAGGTGTTCGTCTCCTCTTGGTCCAATCCGGGGGAGTTCGTCTACTCTTGGTCCAATCTATGGGTGTTGGTCCCCTCTTGGTCCAATCTAAGGGAGTTCGTCGCCTCTTGGACCAATCCAAAGGACTTCGTCACCTCTTGGTCAAATCTAATGTAGTTCGTCCTCTTGGTCAAGTCTAAGGGAGATCGTCCTCTCTTGGACCAATCTGAATGAGTTCCTCCTCTTTGTCCAATCATGGGGAATTCGTCTCCTCTTGGACCGATCTAAAGGAGTTCGTCCTCTTGGTCCAATCTCGGGGAATTCGTCTCCTCTTGGACCAATCTATGGGAGTTCGTCTTCACTTGGTCCAATCTAAGGGAGTTCGTCCCCTCTTGGACCAATCTAACGGATTTCATCTCCTCCTTGTCTAATCTAAGGGAGTTCGTCCTCTTGGTCCAATCAAAAGAAGTTCGTCCTCTCTTGCACCAATCTAAAGGAGTTCGTCTCCTCTTGGTCCATTCAATGGGAGTTCGTCCTATTGGTCCAATCTACGGGATTTCGTCTCTTCTTGGACCAATCTAAGGGAGTTCATCTATTCTTGGACCAATCTAATTGAGTTCGTCTCCTCTTGAACCCATCTAACGGAGTTCGTCCTCTTGGTCCAATCTAAGGGAGTTCGTTATCTCTTGGACCTATCCAAAGGTGTTCGTCTCCTCTTGGTCCAATCTGGGGGAGTTCGTCTACTCTTGGCCCAATCTTTCGGAATTGGTCCCCTCTTGGTCCAATCTATGGGAGTTCATCGCCTTGGTCCCCTCTTGGTCCAATCTATGGGAGTTCGTCACCTCTCGGACCAATCCAAAGGACTTCGTCACCTCTTGGTCAAATCTAATGTAGTTCGTCCTCTTGGTCAAGTCTAAGGGAGTTCGTCTTCTATTGGACCAATCTAAATGAGTTCCTCCTCTTGGTCCAATTATGGGGAATTCGTCTCCTCTTGGACCAATCTATGGGAGTTCGTCCTCTTGGTCCAATCTCGAGGAATTCGTCTCCTCTTGGACCAATCAATGGGAGTTCGTCTCCAGTTGGTCCAATCTAAGAGAGTTCGTCCCCTCTTGGACCAATCTAACGGACTTCGTCTCCTCTTGGTCTAATCAAAGGGAGTTCGTCCGCTTGGTCCAATCAAAAGAAGTTCGTCCTCTTTTGGACCATTCTAAAGGAGTTCGTATCCTCTTGGTCCTTTCAAAGGGAGTTCGTATCCTCTTGGTCCAATCTACAGGATTTCGTCCCTTCTTGGACCAATCTAAGGGAGTTCGTCTCTTCTTGGACCAATCTATGGGATTTCGTCTCCTCTTGGACCAATCTAACATTGTTCTTCTTCTTGGTCCAATCTAAGGGAGTTCGTCATCTCTTGGACCTATCCAAAGGTGTTCGTCTCCTCTTGGTCCAATCTAGGGGAGTTCGTCTACTCTTTGTCCAATCTATGGGAGTAGGTCCCCTCTTGGTCCAATCAATGGGAGGTCGTCCTCTCTTGGACCAATCTAAAGGAGTTCGTCTCCTCTTGGTCCATTCAAAGGGAGTTCGTCCTATTGGTCCAATCTATGGGATTTCGTCTCTTCTTGGACAAATCTAAGGGTGTTCATCTTCTTGGTCCAATCTCGGGGAATTCGTCTCCTCTTGTACCAATCTATGGGAGTTCGTCTCCACTTGGTCCAATCTAAGGGAGTTCGTCCCCTCTTGGACCAATCTAACGGAGTTCGTCTCCTATTAAGTCTAATCTAAGGGAGTTCGTCCTCTTGGTCCAATGAAAAGAAGTTCGTCCTCTCTTGGACCAATCTAAAGGAGTTCGTCTCCTCTTTGTCCATTCAAAGGGAGTTCAACCTATTGGTCCAATCTACGGGATTTCGCCTCTTCTTGGGCCAATCTAAGGGAGTTCGTCTCCTCTTGGACCAATCTAACGGAGTTCATCTTCTTGGTCCAATCAAAGGGAGTTCGTCATCTGTTGGACCTATCCAAAGGTCTTCGTCTCCTCTTGGTCCATTCTAGGGGAGATCGTCTCCTCTTCGATAAATCTAAGGGTGTTCGGCTCAAGTTGGTCCAATCTATGGGAGATCGTCGCCTCTTGTACCAATCCAAAGGACTTCGTCACGTCTTGGTCAAATCTAATGTAGTTCGCCCTCTTGGTCAAGTCTAAGGGAGTTCGTCTTCTATTGGACCAATCTCAATGAGTTCCTCCTCTTGGTCCAATCATGGGGAATTCGTCTCCTCTTGGACCAATCTAAAGGAGTTCGTCCTCTTGGTCCAATCTCGGGGAATTCGTCTCCTCTTGGACCAATCTGTGGGAGTTCGTCTCCACTTGGTCCAATCTAAGGGAGTTCGTCCCCTATTGGACCAATCTAACAGAGGTCGTCCCCTCTTGGTCTAATCTAAGGGAGTTCGTCCTCTTGGTCCAATCAAAAGAAGTTCGTCCTCTCTTGGACCAATCTAAAGGAGTTCGTCTCCTCTTGGTCCATTTAAAGGGAGTTCGTCCTATTGGTCCAATCTACGGGATTTCGTCCCTTCTTGGACCAATCTAAGGGAGTTCGTCTCTTCTTGGACCAATCTTAGGGAGTTCGTCTCCTCTTGGACCAATCTAGGGGAGTTCGTCTACTCTTGGTCCAATCTATGGGAGTTGGTCCCCTCTTGGTCCAATCTATGGGAGTTCGTCGCCTCTTGGACCCCTCTTCATCACCTCTTGGTGATATCTAATGTAGTTCGTCCTCTGGGTCAACTCTGAGGGAGTTCGTCTTCTAATGGACCAATCTAAATGAGTTCCTCCTCTTGGTCCAATCATGGGGAATTCGTCTCCTCTTGGACCAATCTAAAGGAGTTCGTCCTCTTGGTCCAATCTCGGGGAATTCGTCTCTTCTCGGACCAATCTGTGGGAGTTCGTCTCCACTTGGTCCAATCTATTGGAGTTCATCCCCTCTTGGACCAATCTAACAGAGGTCGTCTCCTCTTGGTCTAATCTAAGGGAGTTCGTCCTCTTGGTCCAATCAAAAGAAGTTCGTCCTCTCTTGGACCAATCTAAAGGAGTTCGTCTCCTCTTGGTCCATTTAAAGGGAGTTCGTCCTATTGGTCCAATCTACGGGATTTCGTTTCTTCTTGGACCAATCTAAGGGAGTTCGTCTCTTCTTGGACGAATCTAAGGGACTCCATCTCCTCTTGGACCAATCTAAGGGAGTTCGTCTTCTTGGTCCAATCTAAGCGAGTTCGTCATCTCTTGGACCTATCCATAGGTGTTCGTCTCCTCTTGGTCCAATCTAGTGGAGTTCGTCTACTCTTGGTCCAATCTATGGGAGTTGGTCCCCTCTTGGTCCAATTTATGGGAGTTCATCGCCTCTTGGACCAATCCAAAGGACTTCGTCACCTCTTGGTGAAATCTACTGTAGTTCGTCCTCTTGGTCAAGTCTAAGGGAGTTCGTCTTCTATTGGACCAATCTAAATGAGTTCGTCCTCTTGGTCCAATGATGTGGAGTTCGTCTCCTCTTGGACCAATCTAACGGAGTTCATCTTCATGGTCCAATCTAAGGGAGTTCGTCATTTGGACCTATCCAAAGGTGTTCGTCTCCTCTTGGTCCAATCTTGGGGAGTTCGCCTACTCTTGGTCCATTCTATGAGAGTTGGTCCCATCTAGGTCCAATCTATGGGAGTTCGTCGCCTCTTGGACCAATCCAAAGGACATCGTCACCTCTTGGTCAAATCTAATGTAGTTCGTCCTCTTGGTCAAGACTCAGGGAGTTCGTCTTCTATTGGACCAATCTGAATGAGTTCCCCCTCTTGGTCCAATCATGGGGAATTCGTCTCCTCTTGGACCAATCTAAAGGAGTTCGTCCTCTTGGTCCAATCTTGGGGAATTCGTCTCCTCTTGGACCAATCAATGGGAGTTCGTCTCCACTTGGTCCAATCTAAGAGAGTTCGTCCCCTCTTGGACCAATCTAACGGAGTTCCTCTTCTCTTGCTCTAATATAAGGGAGTTCGTCCTCTTGGTCCAATCAAAAGAAGTTCGTCCTCTCTTGGACCAATCTAAAGGAGTTCGTCTCCTCTTGGTCCATTCAAAGGGAGTTCATCCTATTGGTCCAATCTACGGGATTTCGTCCCTTCTTGGACCAATCTTAGGGAGTTCGTCTCCTCTTGGACCAATCTAACGGAGTTCGTCTTCTTGGTCCAATCTAAGGGAGTTCGTCATCTCTTGGACCTATCCAAAGGTGTTCGTCTCCTCTTGGTCCAATCTAGGGGAGTTCGTCTACTCTTGGTCCAATCTATGGGTGTTGGTCCCCTCTTGGTCCGATCTATGGGAGTCCGTCGCCTCTTGGACCAAACCAAAGGACTTCGTCACGTCTATGTCAAATCTAATGTAGTTCGTCCTCTTGGTTAAGTCTAAGGGAGTTCGTCTTCTATTGGACCAATCTAAATGAGTTCCTCCTCTTGATCCAATCATGGGGAATTCGTCTGCTCTTGGACCAATCTAAAGGAGTTCGTCCTCTTGGTCCAATCTCGGGGAATTCGTCTCCTCTTGGACCAATCAATGGGAGTTCGTCTCCACTTGGTCCAATCTAAGGGAGTTCGTCCCCTCTTGGACCAATCTAACGGAGTTCGTCTCCTCTTGGTCTAATCTAAGGGAGTTCGTCCTCTTGGTCCAATCAAAAAAAGTTCGTCCTCTCTTGGACCAATCTAAAGGTGTTCGTCTCCTCTTGGTCCATTCAAAGGGAGTTCGTCCTATTGGTCCAATCTAAGGGATTTCGTCTCTTCTTGGACCAATCTAAGGGTGTTCATCTCTTCTTGGACCAATCAAAGGGAGTTCGTCTCCTCTTAGACCAAGCTAACGGAGTTCGTCCTCTTGGTCCAATCTAAGGGAGTTCGTCATCTCTTGGACCTATCCAAAGGTGTTCGTCTCCTCTTGGTCCAATCTAGGGGAGTTCGTCTACTCTTGGTCCAATCTATGGGAGTTGGTCCCCTCTTGGTCCAATCAACGGGAGTGCGTCCCCTCTTGGACCAATCCAAAGGACTTCGTCACCTCTTGGTGATATCTAATGTAGTTCGTTCTCTGGGTCAAGTCTGAGGGAGTTCGTCTTCTATTGGACCAATCTAAATGAGTTCGTCCTCTTGGTCCAATCATGGGTAATTCGTCTCCTCTTGGACCAATCTAAAGGAGTTCGTCTCCTCTTGGTCCAATCTATGGGAGTTGGTCCCCTCTTGGTCCAATCAACGGGAGTTCGTCCCCTCTTGGACCAATCCAAAGGACTTCGTCACCTCTTGGTGATATCTAATGTAGTTCGTCCTCTGGGTCAAGTCTGAGGGAGTTCGTCTTCTATTGGACCAATCTAAATGAGTTCGTCCTCTTGGTCCAATCATGGGGAATTCGTCTCCTCTTGGACCAATCTAAAGGAGTTCGTCTCCTCTTGGTCCATTCAAAGGGAGTTCGTCCTATTGGTCCAATCTATGGGATTTCGTCTCTTCTTGGACCAATCTAAGGGAGTTCCTCTCTTCTGGGACCAATCAAAGGGAGTTCGTCTCCTCTTAGACCAAGCTAGCGGAGTTCGTCCTCTTGGTCCAATCTACGGGAGTTCGTCATCTCTTGGACCTATCCAAAGGTGTTCGTCTCCTCTTGGTCCAATCTAGTGGAGTTCGTCTACTCTTGGTCCAATCTATGGGAGTTGGTCCCCTCTTGGTCCTATCAACGGGAGTTCGTCCCCTCTTGGACCAATCCAAAGGACTTCGTCACCTCTTGGTGATATCTAATGTAGTTCGTTCTCTGGGTCAAGTCTGAGG
Organism: Melaleuca quinquenervia; assembly: GCA_030064385.1. Lineage (NCBI taxonomy): Eukaryota > Viridiplantae > Streptophyta > Magnoliopsida > Myrtales > Myrtaceae > Melaleuca > Melaleuca quinquenervia. Next base: position 83,110 of record JAPVXF010000026.1, on the reverse strand, counting down.
GAGTTCGTCTTCTATTGGACCAATCTAAATGAGTTCGTCCTCTTGGTCCAATCATGGGTAATTCGTCTCCTCTTGGACCAATCTAAAGGAGTTCGTCTCCTCTTGGTCCATTCAAAGGGAGTTCGTCCTATTGGTCCAATCTATGGGATTTCGTCTCTTCTTGGACCAATCTAAGGGAGTTCATCTCTTCTTGGACCAATCTAAGGGAGTTCGTCTCCTCTTGGACCAATCTAACGGAGTTCGTCTTCTTGGTCCAATCTAAGGGAGTTCGTCATCTCTTGGACCTATCCAAAGGTGTTCGTCTCCTCTTGGTCCAATCTACGGGAGTTCGTTTACTCTTGGTCCAATCTATGGGAGGAGGTCCCCTCTTGGTCCAATCTATGGGAGTTCGTCGCCTCTTGGACAAATCCAAAGGACTTCGTCCCCTCTCGGTCAAATCTAATGTACTTCATCCTCTTGGTCAAGTCTGAGGGAGTTCGTCCTCTTGGTCCTTTCAAAGGGAGTTCATCCTATTGGTCCAATCTATGGGATTTCGTCTCTACTTGGACCAATCTAAGGGAGTTCATCTCTTCTTGGACCAATCATAGGGAGTTCGTCTCCTCTTGGACCAATCTAACGGAGTTCGTCTTCTTGGTCCAATCTAAGGGAGTTCGTCATCTCTTGGACCTATCCAAAGGTGTTCGTCTCCTCTTGGTCCAATCTAGGGGAGTTCGCCTACTCTTGGTCCATTCTATGGGAGTTGGTCCCCTCTTGGTCCAATCTAAGGGAGTTCGTCGCCTCATGGACCAATCCAAAGGACTTCGTCACCTCTTGGTCAAATCTAATGTAGTTCGTCCACTTGGTCAAGTCTAAGGGAGTTCGTCTTCTATTGGACCAATCTGAATGAGTTCCTCCTCTTGGTCCAATCATGGGGAATTCGTCTCCTCTTGGACCAATCTAAAGGAGTTCGTCCTCTTGGTCCAATCTCGGGGAATTCGTCTCCTCTTGGACCAATCAATGGGAGTTCGTCTCCAGTTGGTCCAATCTAAGGGAGTTCGTCCCCTCTTGGACCAATCTAACGGAGTTCCTCTCCTCTTGCTCTAATCTAAGGGAGTTCGTCCTCTTGGTCCAATCAAAAGAAGTTCGTCCTCTCTTGCACCAATCTAAAGGAGTTCGTCTCCTCTTGGGCCATTCAAAGGGAGTTCGTCCTATTGGTCCAATCTACGGGATTTCGTCCCTTCTTGGACCAATCTAAGGGAGTTCGTCTCTTCTTGGACCAATCTTAGGGAGTTCGTCTCCTCTTGGACCAATCTAACGGAGTTCGTCTTCTTGGTCCAATCTAAGGGAGTTCGTCATCACTTAGACCTATCCAAAGGTGTTCGTCTCCTCTTGGTCCAATCTAGGGGAGTTCGTCTACTCTTGGTCCAATCTATGGGTGTTGGTCACCTCTTGGTCCGATCTATGGGAGTCCGTCGCCTCTTGGACCAAACCAAAGGACTTCGTCACGTCTATGTCCAATCTAGTGTAGTTCGTCCTCTTGGTCAAGTCTAAGGAAGTTCGTCTTCAATTGGACCAATCTAAATGAGTTCCTCCTCTTGGTCCAATCATGGGGAATTCGTCTCCTCTTGGACCAATCTAAAGGAGTTCGTCCTCTTGGTCCAATCTCGGGGAATTTGTCTCCTCTTGGACCAATCAATGGGAGTTCGTCTCCACTTGGTCCAATCTAAGGGAGTTCGTCCCCTCTTGGACCAATCTAACGGAGTTCGTCGCCTCTTGGTCTAATCTAAGGGAGTTCGTCCTCTTGGTCCAATCAAAAAAAGTTCGTCCTCCCTTGGACCAATCTAAAGGTGTTCGTCTCCTCTTGGTCCATTCAAAGGGAGTTCGTCCTATTGGTCCAATCTACGGGATTTCGTCTCTTCTTGGACCAATCTAAGGGAGTTCGTCTCTTCTTGGACCAATCAAAGGGAGTTCGTCTCCTCTTAGACCAAGCTAACGGAGTTCGTCCTCTTGGTCCAATCTAAGGGAGTTCGTCATCTCTTGGACCTATCCAAAGGTGTTCGTCTCCTCTTGGTCCAATCTAGGGGAGTTCGTCTACTCTTGGTCCAATCTATGGGAGTTGGTCCCCACTCGGTCCAATCAACAGGAGTTCGTCGCCTCTTGGACCAATCCAAAGGACTTCGTCACCTCTTGGTGATATCTAATGTAGTTCGTCCTCTGGGTCAAGTCTGAGGGAGTTCGTCTTCTGTTGGACCAATCTAAATGAGTTCGTCCTCTAGGTCCAATCATGGGGAATTCGTCTCCTCTTGGACAAATCTAAAGGAGTTCGTCTCCTCTTGGTCCATTCAAAGGGAGTTCGTCCTATTGGTCCAATCTATGGGATTTCGTCTGTTCTTGGACCAATCTAAGGGAGTTCATCTCTTCTTGGACCAATCTAAGGGAGTTCGTCACCTCTTGGACCAATCTAACGGAGTTCGTCTTCTTGGTCCAATGTAAGGGAGTTCGTCATCTCTTGGACCTATCCAAAGGTGTTCGTCTCCTCTTGGTCCAATCTAGGGGAGTTCGTTTACTCTTGGTCCAATCTATGGGAGTTGGTCCCCTCTTGGTCCAATCTATGGGAGTTCGTCGCCTCTTGGACCAATCCAAAAGACTTCGTCACCTCTCGGTCAAATCTAATGTAGTTCGTCCTCTTGGTCAAGTCTGAGGGAGTTCGTCCTCTTGGTCCATTCAAAGGGAGTTCGTCCTATTGGTCCAATCTATGGGATTTCATCTCTTCTTGGCCCAATCTAAGGGAGTTCATCTCTTCTTGGACTAATCTACGGGAGTTCGTCTCGTCTTGGACCAATCTAACGGAGTTCGTCTTCTTGGTCCAATCTAAGGGAGTTCGTCATCTCTTGGACCTATCCAAAGGTGTTCGTCTCCTCTTGGTCCAATCTAGGGGAGTTCGTTTACTCTTGGTCCAATCTATGGGAGTTCGTCCCCTCTTGGATCAATCCAAAGGACTTCGTCACCTCTTCGTGATATCTAATGTAGTTCGTCCTCTGGTTCAAGTCTGAGGGTGTTCGTCTTCTATTGGACCAATCTAAATGAGTTCCTCCTCTTGGTCCAATCATGGGGAATTCGTCTCCTCTTGGACCAATCTAAAGGAGTTCGTCCTCTTGGTCCAATCTCGGGGAATTCGTCTCCTCTTGGACCAATCTATGGGAATTTGTCTCCACTTGGTCCAATCGAAGGGAGTTCGTCCCCTCTTGGACCAATCTAACGGAGTTCGTCGCCTCTTGGTCTAATCTAAGGGAGTTCGTCCTCTTGGTCCAATCAAAAAAAGTTCGTCCTCCCTTGGACCAATCTAAAGGTGTTCGTCTCCTCTTGGTCCATTCAAAGGGAGTTCGTCCTATTGGTCCAATCTACGGGATTTCGTCTCTTCTTGGACCAATCTAAGGGAGTTCGTCTCTTCTTGGACCAATCAAAGGGAGTTCGTCTCCTCTTAGACCAAGCTAACGGAGTTCGTCCTCTTGGTCCAATCTAAGGGAGTTCGTCATCTCTTGGACCTATCCAAAGGTGTTCGTCTCCTCTTGGTCCAATCTAGGGGAGTTCGTCTACTCTTGGTCCAATCTATGGGAGTTGGTCCCCACTCGGTCCAATCAACAGGAGTTCGTCGCCTCTTGGACCAATCCAAAGGACTTCGTCACCTCTTGGTGATATCTAATGTAGTTCGTCCTCTGGGTCAAGTCTGAGGGAGTTCGTCTTCTGTTGGACCAATCTAAATGAGTTCGTCCTCTAGGTCCAATCATGGGGAATTCGTCTCCTCTTGGACAAATCTAAAGGAGTTCGTCTCCTCTTGGTCCATTCAAAGGGAGTTCGTCCTATTGGTCCAATCTATGGGATTTCGTCTGTTCTTGGACCAATCTAAAGGAGTTCATCTCTTCTTGGACCAATCTAAGGGAGTTCGTCTCCTCTTGGACCAATCTAACGGAGTTCGTCTTCTTGGTCCAATGTAAGGGAGTTCGTCATCTCTTGGACCTATCCAAAGGTGTTCGTCTCCTCTTGGTCCAATCTAGGGGAGTTCGTTTACTCTTGGTCCAATCTATGGGAGTTGGTCCCCTCTTGGTCCAATCTATGGGAGTTCGTCGCCTCTTGGACCAATCCAAAAGACTTCGTCACCTCTCGGTCAAATCTAATGTAGTTCGTCCTCTTGGTCAAGTCTGAGGGAGTTCGTCCTCTTGGTCCATTCAAAGGGAGTTCGTCCTATTGGTCCAATCTATGGGATTTCATCTCTTCTTGGCCCAATCTAAGGGAGTTCATCTCTTCTTGGACTAATCTACGGGAGTTCGTCTCGTCTTGGACCAATCTAACGGAGTTCGTCTTCTTGGTCCAATCTAAGGGAGTTCGTCATCTCTTGGACCTATCCAAAGGTGTTCGTCTCCTCTTGGTCCAATCTAGGGGAGTTCGTTTACTCTTGGTCCAATCTATGGGAGTTCGTCCCCTCTTGGATCAATCCAAAGGACTTCGTCACCTCTTGGTGATATCTAATGTAGTTCGTCCTCTGGTTCAAGTCTGAGGGTGTTCGTCTTCTATTGGACCAATCTAAATGAGTTCCTCCTCTTGGTCCAATCATGGGGAATTCGTCTCCTCTTGGACCAATCTAAAGGAGTTCGTCCTCTTGGTCCAATCTCGGGGAATTCGTCTCCTCTTGGACCAATCTATGGGAATTTGTCTCCACTTGGTCCAATCGAAGGGAGTTCGTCCCCTCTTGGACCAATCTAACGGAGTTCGTCTCCTCTTGGTCTAATCTATGGGAGTTCGTCCTCTTGGTCCAATCAAAAGAAGTTCGTCCTCTCTTGGACCAATCTAAAGGAGTTCGTCTACTCTTGGTCCATTCAAAGGAAGTTTGTCCTATTGGTCCAATCTATGGGATTTCGTCTCTTCTTGGACCAATCTAAGGGAGTTCGTCTCTTCTTGGACCAATCTAAGGGAGTTCGTCTCCTCTTGGACCAATCTAACGGAGTTCGTCTTCTTGGTCCAATCTAAGGGAGTTCGTCATCTCCTGGACCTATCCAAAGGTGTTCGTCTCCTCTTGGTCCAATCTAGGGGAGTTCGTCTACTCTTGGTCCAATCTATGGGAGTTGGTCCCCTCTTGGTCCAATCAATGGGAGTTCGTCCCCTCTTGGACCAATCCAAAGGACTTCGTCACCTCTTGGTGATATCTAATGTAGTTCGTCCTCTGGGTCAAGTCTGAGGGAGTTAGTCTTCTATTGGACCAATCTAAATGAGTTCCTCCTCTTGGTCCAATCATGGGGAATTCGTATCCTCTTGGACCAATCTAAAGGAGTTCGTCCACTTGGTCCAATCTCGGGGAATTCGTCTCCTCTTGGACCAATCTATGGGAGTTCGTCTACTCTTGGTCCAATCTATAGGAGTTGGTCCCCTCTTGGTCCAATCAATGGGAGTTCGTCCCCTCTTGGACCAATCCAAAGGACTTCGTCACCTCTTGGTCAAATCTAATGTAGTTCGTCCTCTTGGTCAAGTCTGAGGGAGTTCGTCTTCTATTGGACCAATATGAATGAGTTCCTCCTCTTGGTCCAATCATGGGGAATTCGTCTCCTCTTGGACCAATCTAAAGGAGTTCGTCCTCTTGGTCCAATCTCGGGAATTCGTCTCCTCATGGACCAATCTATGGGAGTTCGTCTCCACTTGGTCCAATCTAAGGGAGTTCGTCCCCTCATGGACAAATCTAACGGAGTTCGTCTCCTCTTGGTCTAATCTAAGGGAGTTCGTCTTCTTGGTCCAATCAAGAGAAGTTCGTCCTCTCTTGGACCATTCTAAAGGAGTTCGTCTCCTCTTGGTCCATTCAAAGGGAGTTCGTCCTATTGGTCCAATCTACGGGATTTCGTCCCTTCTTGGACAAATCTACGGGAGTTCGTCTCTTCCTGGACCAATCTAAGGGATTTCGTCTCCTCTTGGACCAATCTAACATTGTTCGTCTTCTTGGTCCAATCTAAGGGAGTTCGTCATCTCTTCGACCTATCCAAAGGTGTTCGTCTCCTCTTGGTCCAATCTCGGGGAATTCGTCTACTCTTGGTCCATTCTGTGGGAGTTGGTCCCCTCTTGGTCCAATCAATGGGAGTTCGTCCCCTCTTGGACCAATCCAATGGACTTCGTCACCTCTTGGTGATATCTAATGTAGTTCGTCCTCTGGGTCAAGTCTGAGGGAGTTAGTCTTCTATTGGACCAATCTAAATGAGTTCCTCCTCTTGGTCCAATCAGGGGGAATTCGTATCCTCTTGGGCCAATCTAAAGGAGTTCGTCCTCTTGGTCCAATCTCGGGGAATTCGTCTCCTCTTGGACCAATCTATGGGAGTTCGTCTAAACTTGGTACAATCTAAGGGAGTTCGTCCCCTCTTGGACAAATCTAACGGAGTTCGTCTCCTCTTGGTCTAATCTAAGGGAGTTCGTCCTCTTGGTCCAATCAAAAGAAGTTCGTCCTCTCTTGGACCAATCTAAAGGAGTTCGTCTCCTCTTGGTCCATTCAAAGGGAGTTCGTCCTATTGGTCCAATCTACGGGATTTCGTCCCTTCTTGAACAAATCTAAGGGAGTTCGTCTCTTCTTGGACCAATCTAAGGGATTTCGTCTCCACTTGGACCAATCTAACATTGTTCGTCTTCTTGGTCCAATCTAAGGGAGTTCGTCATCTCTTGGACCTATCCAAATGTGTTCGTCTTCTCTTGGTCCAATCTAGGGGAGTTCGTCTACTCTTGGTCCAATCTATGGGAGTTGGTCCCCACTTGGTCCAATCTATGGGAGTTCGTCCCCTCTTGGACCAATCCAAAGGACTTCGTCACCTCCTGGTGATATCTAATGTAGTTCGTCCTCTGGGTCAAGTCTGAGGGAGTTAGTCTTCTATTGGACCAATCTAAATGAGTTCCTCCTCTTGGTCCAATCCTGGGGAATTCGTATCCTCTTGGACCAATCTAAAGGAGTTCGTCCTCTTGGTCCAATCTCGGGGAATTCGTCTCCTCTTGGACCAATCTATGGGAGTTCGTCTCCACTTGGTCCAATCTAAGGGAGTTCGTCCCCTCTTGGACCAATCTAACGGAGTTCCTCTCCTCTTGGTCTAATCTAACGGAGTTCGTCCTCTTGGTCCAATTAAAAGAAGTTCGTCCTCTCTTGGACCAATCTAAAGGAGATCGTCTCCTCTTGGTCCATTCAAAGGGAGTTCGTCCTATTGGTCAAATCTACGGGATTTCGTCTCTTCTTGGACCAATCTAAGGGAGTTCGTCTCCTCTTGGACCAATCTAACGGAGTTCGTCTTCTTGGTCCAATCTAAGGGAGTTCGTCATCTCTTGGACCTATCCAAAGGTGTTCGTCTCCTCTTGGTCCAATCTAGGGGAGTTCGTCTACTCTTGGTCAAATCTATGGGTATTGGTCCCCTCTTGGTCCAATCTATGGTAGTTCGTCCCCTCTTGGATCAATCCAAAGGACTTCGTCACCTCTTAGTCAAATCTAATGTAGTTCGTCTCCTCTTGGTCCAATCTAGGGGAGTTCGTCTACTCTTGGTCCAATCTATGGGTGTTGGTCCCCTCTTTGTCCAATCTATGGGAGTTCGTCGCCTCATGGACCAATCCAGAGGACTTCGTCACCTCTAGGTCAAATCTAATGTAGTTAGTCCTCTTGGTCAAGTCTAAGGGAGTTCGTCTTCTATTGGACCAATCTGAATGAGTTCCTCCTCTTGGTCCAATCATGGGGAATTCGTCTCCTCTTGGACCAATCTAAAGGAGTTCGTCCTCTTGGTCCAATCTCGGGGAATTCGTCTCCTCTTGGACCAATCTATGGGAGTTCGTCTCCACTTGGACCAATCTATGGGAGTTCGTCTCCACTTGGTCCAATCTAAGGGAGTTCGTCCCCTCTTGGACCAATCTAACGGAGTTCGTCTCCTCTTGGTCTAATCTAAGGGAGTTCGTCCTCTTGGTCCAATCAAAAGAAGTTCGTCCTCTCTTGGACCAATCTAAAGGAGTTCGTCTCCTCTTGGTCCATTCAAAGTGAGTTCGTCCTATTGGTCCAATCTACGGGATTTCGTCTCTTCTTGGACTAATCTAAGGGAGTTCGTCTCTTCTTGGACCAATCTAAGGGAGTTCGTCTCCTCTTGGACCAATCTAACGGAGTTCGTCCTCTTGGTCCAATCTAAGGGAGTTCGTCATCTCTTGGACCTATCCAAAGGTGTTCGTCTCCTCTTGGTCAAATGGGGGGGAGTTCGTCTACTCTTGGTCCAATCTTTGGGAGTTGGTCCCCTCTTAGTCCAATCTATGGGAGTTCGTCGCCTCTTGGACCAATCCAAAGGACTTCGTCACCTCTTGGTCAAATCTAATGTTGTTCGTCCTCTTGGTCAAGTCTGAGGGAGTTCGTCTTCTATTGGACCAATCTGAATGAGTTCCTCCTCTGGGTCCAATCATGGGGAATTCGTCTCCTCTTGGACCAATCTAAAGGAGTTCGTCCTCTTGGTCCAATCTCGGGAAATTCGTCTCCTCTTGGACCAATCTATGGGAGTTCGTCTCCACTTGGTCCAATCTAAGGGAGTTCGTCCCCTCTTGGACCAATCTAACGGAGTTCGTCTCCTCTTGGTCTAATCTAAGGGAGTTCGTCCTCTTGGTCCAATCAAAAGAAGTTCGTCCTCTCTTGGACCATTCTAAAGGAGTTCGTCTCCTCTTGGTCCATTCAAAGGGAGTTCGTCCTATAGGTCCGATCTACGGGATTTCGTCCCTTCTTGGACCAATCTAAGGGAGTTCGTCTCTTCTTGGACCAATCTAAGGGATTTCGTCTCCTCTTGGACCAATCTAACATTGTTCGTCTTCTTGGTCCAATCATAGGAGTTCGTCATCTCTTGCACCTATCCAAAGGTGTTCGTCTCCTCTTGGTCCAATCTAGGGGAGTTCGTCTATTCTTGGTCCAATCTATGGGAGTTGGTCCCCTCTTGGTCCAATCAATAGGAGTTCGTCCCCTCTTGGACCAATCCAAAGGACTTCGTCACCTCTTGGTGATATCTAATGTAGTTCGTCCTCTGGTTCAAGTTTGAGGGAGTTAGTCTTCTATTGGACCAATCTGAATGAGTTCCTCCTCTTGGTCCAATCATGGGGAATGCGTCTCCTCTTGGACCAATCTAAAGGAGTTCGTCCTCTTGGTCCAATCTCGGGGAATTCGTCTCCTCTTGGACCAATCTATGGGAGTTCGTCTACTCTTGGTCAAATCTATAGGAGTTGGTCCCCTCTTGGTCCAATCAATGGGAGTTCGTCCCCTCTTGGACCAATCCAAAGGACTTCGTCACCTCTTGGTCAAATCTAATGTAGTTCGTCCACTTGGTCAAGTCTGAGGGAGTTCGTCTTCTATTGGACCAATCTGAATGAGTTCCTCCTCTTGGTCCAATCATGGGGAATTCGTCTCCTCTTGGACCAATCTAAAGGAGTTCGTCCTCTTGGTCCAATCTCGGGGAATTCGTCTCCTCTTGGACCAATCTATGGGAGTTCGTCTCCACTTGGACCAATCTATGGGAGTTCGTCTCCACTTGGTCCAATCTAAGGGAGTTCGTCCCCTCTTGGACCAATCTAACGGAGTTCGTCTCCTCTTGGTCTAATCTAAGGGAGTTCGTCCTCTTGGTCCAATCAAAAGAAGTTCGTCCTCTCTTGGACCAATCTAAAGGAGTTCGTCTCCTCTTAGTCCATTCAAAGGGAGTTCGTCCTATTGGTCCAATCTACGGGATTTCGTCTCTTCTTGGACTAATCTAAGGGAGTTCGTCTCTTCTTGGACCAATCTAAGGAAGTTCGTCTCCTCTTGGACCAATCTAACGGAGTTCGTCTTCTTGGTCCAATCTAAGGGAGTTCGTCATCTCATGGACCTATCCAAAGGTGTTCGTCTCCTCTTGGTCAAATCTGGGGGAGTTCGTCTACTCTTGGTCCAATCTTTGGGAGTTGGTCCCCTCTTAGTCCAATCTATGGGAGTTCGTCGCCTCTTGGACCAATCCAAAGGACTTCGTCACCTCTTGGTCAAATCTAATGTTGTTCGTCCTCTTGGTCAAGTCTGAGGGAGTTCGTCTTCTATTGGACCAATCTGAATGAGTTCCTCCTCTGGGTCCAATCATGGGGAATTCGTCTCCTCTTGGACCAATCTAAAGGAGTTCGTCCTCTTGGTCCAATCTCGGGAAATTCGTCTCCTCTTGGACCAATCTATGGGAGTTCGTCTCCACTTGGTCCAATCTAAGGGAGTTCGTCCCCTCTTGGACCAATCTAACGGAGTTCGTCTCCTCTTGGTCTAATCTAAGGGAGTTCGTCCTCTTGGTCCAATCAAAAGAAGTTCTTCCTCTCTTGGAACATTCTAAAGGAGTTCGTCTCCTCTTGGTCCATTCAAAGGGAGTTTGTCCTATAGGTCCAATCTACGGGATTTCGTCCCTTCTTGGACCAATCTAAGGGAGTTCGTCTCTTCTTGGACCAATCTAAGGGATTTCGTCTCCTCTTGGACCAATCTAACATTGTTCGTCTTCTTGGTCCAATCTAAGGCAGTTCGTCATCTCTTGGACCTATCCAAAGGTGTTCGTCTCCTCTTGGTCCAATCTAGGGGAGTTCGTCTATTCTTGGTCCAATCTATGGGAGTTGGTCCCCTCTTGGTCCAATCAATAGGAGTTCGTCCCCTCTTGGACCAATCCAAAGGACTTCGTCACCTCTTGGACCAATCATGGGGAATTCGGCTCCTCTTGGACCAATCTAAAGGAGTTCGTCCTCTTGGTCCAATCTCGGGAAATTCGTCTCCTCTTGGACCAATCTATGGGAGTTCGTCTCCACTTGGTCCAATCTAAGGGAGTTCGTCCCCTCTTGGACCAATCTAACGGAGTTCGTCTCCTCTTGGTCTAATCTAAGGGAGTTCGTCCTCTTGGTCCAATCAAAAGAAGTTCGTCCTCTCTTGGACCAATCTAAAGGAGTTCGTCTCCTCTTAGTCCATTCAAAGGGAGTTCGTCCTATTGGTCCAATCTACGGGATTTCGTCTCTTCTTGGACTAATCTAAGGGAGTTCGTCTCTTCTTGGACCAATCTAAGGAAGTTCGTCTCCTCTTGGACCAATCTAACGGAGTTCGTCTTCTTGGTCCAATCTAAGGGAGTTCGTCATCTCTTGGACCTATCCAAAGGTGTTTGTCTCCTCTTGGTCAAATCTGGGGGAGTTCGTCTACTCTTGGTCCAATCTTTGGGAGTTGGTCCCCTCTTAGTCCAATCTATGGGAGTTCGTCGCCTCTTGGACCAATCCAAAGGACTTCGTCACCTCTTGGTCAAATCTAATGTTGTTCGTCCTCTTGGTCAAGTCTGAGGGAGTTCGTCTTCTATTGGACCAATCTGAATGAGTTCCTCCTCTGGGTCCAATCATGGGGAATTCGTCTCCTCTTGGACCAATCTAAAGGAGTTCGTCCTCTTGGTCCAATCTCGGGAAATTCGTCTCCTCTTGGACCAATCTATGGGAGTTCGTCTCCACTTGGTCCAATCTAAGGGAGTTCGTCCCCTCTTGGACCAATCTAACGGAGTTCGTCTCCTCTTGGTCTAATCTAAGGGAGTTCGTCCTCTTGGTCCAATCAAAAGAAGTTCTTCCTCTCTTGGAACATTCTAAAGGAGTTCGTCTCCTCTTGGTCCATTCAAAGGGAGTTCGTCCTATAGGTCCAATCTACGGGATTTCGTCCCTTCTTGGACCAATCTAAGGGAGTTCGTCTCTTCTTGGACCAATCTAAGGGATTTCGTCTCCTCTTGGACCAATCTAACATTGTTCGTCTTCTTGGTCCAATCTAAGGGAGTTCGTCATCTCTTGGACCTATCCAAAGGTGTTCGTCTCCTCTTGGTCCAATCTAGGGGAGTTCGTCTATTCTTGGTCCAATCTATGGGAGTTGGTCCCCTCTTGGTCCAATCAATAGGAGTTCGTCCCCTCTTGGACCAATCCAAAGGACTTCGTCACCTCTTTGTGATATCTAATGTAGTTCGTCCTCTGGTTCAAGTTTGAGGGAGTTCGTCTTCTATTGGACCAATCTGAATGAGTTCCTCCTCTTGGTCCAATCATGGGGAATTCGTCTCCTCTTGGACCAATCTAAAGGAGTTCGTCCTCTTGGTCCAATCTCGGGGAATTCGTCTCCTCTTGGACCAATCTATGGGAGTTCGTCTAAACTTGGTCCAATCTAAGGGTGTTCGTCCCCTCTTGGACAAATCTAACGGAGTTTGTCTCCTCTTGGTCTAATCTAACGGAGTTCGTCCTCTTGGTCCAATCAAAAGAAGTTCGTCCTCTCTTGGACCAATCTAAAGGAGTTCGTCTCCTCTTGGTCCATTCAAAGGGAGTTCGTCCTATTGGTCCCATCTACGGGACTTCGTCTCTTCTTGGACCAATCTAAGGGAGTTCGTATCCTCATTTACCAATCTAACGGAGTTCGTCTCCTCATGGTCTAATCTAAGGGAGTTCGTCCTCTTGGTCCAATCAAAAGAAGTTCATCCTCTCTTGGACCAATCTAAAGGAGTTCGTCTCCTCTTGGTCCATTCAAAGGGAGTTCGTCCTATTGGTCCAATCTACGGGATTTGGTCTCTTCTTGGACCAATCTAAGGGAGTTCGTCTCTTCTTGGACCAATATAGGGGAGTTCGTCTCCTCATGGACCAATCTAACGGAGTTTGTCTTCTTGGTCCAATCTAAGGGAGTTCGTCATCTCTTGGACGTATCCAAAGGTCTTCGTCTCCTCTTGGTCCAATCTAGGGGAGTTCGTCTACTCTTGGTCCAATCTATGGGTGTTGGTCCCCTCTTGGTCCAATCAATGGGAGTTCGTCCCGTCTTGGACCAATCCAAAGGACTTCGTCACCTCTTGGTGATATCTAATGTAGTTCGTCCTCTGGGTCAAGTCTGAGGGAGTTCGTCCTCTATTGGACCAATCTAAATGAGTTCCTCCTCCAGGTCAAATCATGGGGAATTCGTCTCCTCTTGGAACAATCTAAAGGAGTTCGTCCTCTTGGTCCAATCTCGGGGAATTCGTGAGTTCGTCCTCTTGGTCCAATCAAAAGAAGTTCGTCATCTCTTGGACCAATCTAAAGGAGTTCGTCTCCTCTTGGTCCATTCAAAGGGAGTTCGTCCTATCGGTCCAATCTACGGGATTTCGTCTCTTCTTGGACCAATCTAAGGGAGTTCGTCTCTTCTTGGACCAATCTAAGGGAGTTTGTCTCTTCTTGGACCAATCTAAGGGAGTTCGTCTCCTCTTGGATCAATCTAACGGAGTTCGTCTTCTTGGTCCAATCTAAGGAAGTTCGTCATCTCTTGGACCTATCCAAAGGTGTTCGTCTCCACTTGGTCCAATCTAGGGGAGATCGTCTACTCTTGGTCCATCTATGGGAGTTGGTCCCCTCTTGGTCCAATCAATAGGAGTTCGTCCCCTCTTGGACCAATCCAAAGGACTTCGTCACCTCTTTGTGATATCTAATGTAGTTCGTCCTCTGGTTCAAGTTTGAGGGAGTTCGTCTTCTATTGGACCAATCTGAATGAGTTCCTCCTCTTGGTCCGATCATGGGGAATTCGTCTCCTCTTGGACCAATCTAAAGGAGTTCGTCCTCTTGGTCCAATCTCGGGGAATTCGTCTCCTCTTGGACCAATCTATGGGAGTTCGTCTCCACTTGGTCCAATCTAAGGGAGTTCGTCCCCTCTTGGACAAATCTAACGGAGTTTGTCTCCTCTTGGTCAAATCTAAGGGAGTTCGTCCTCTTGGTCCAATCAAAAGAAGTTCGTCCTCTCATGGACAAATCTAAAGGAGTTCGTCTCCTCTTGGTCCATTCAAAGGCAGTTCGTCCTATTGATCCAATCTACGGGATTTCCTCCCTTCTTGGACCAATCTAAGGGAGTTCGTCTTCTTGGTCCAATCTAAGGGAGTTCGTCATCTCTTGGACCTATCCAAAGGTGTTCGTCTGCTCTTGGTCCAATCTAGGGGAGTTCGTCTACTCTTGGTCCAATCTATGCGAGTTGGTCCTCTCTTGGTCCAATCTATGGGAGTTCGTCGCCTCTTGGACCAATCGAAAGGACTTCGTCACCTCTTGGTCAAATCTAATGTAGTTCGTTCTCTTTGTCAAGTCTCAGGGAGTTCGTCTTCTATTGGACCAATCTGAATGAGTTCCTCCTCTTGGTCCAATCATGGGGAATTCGTCTCCACTTGGACCAATCTAAAGGAGTTCGTCCTCTTGGTCCAATCTCGGGGAATTCGTCTCCTCTTGGACCAATCTATGGGAGTTCGTCTAAACTTGGTACAATCTAAGGGAGTTCGTCCCCTCTTGGACAAATCTAACGGAGTTCGTCTCCTCTTGGTCTAATCTAAGGGAGTTCGTCCTCTTGGTCCAATCCAAAGAAGTTCGTCCTCTCTTGGACCAATCTAAAGGAGTTCGTCTCCTCTTGGTCCATTCAAAGGGAGTTCGTCCTATTGGTCCAATCTACGGGATTTCGTCTCTTCTTGGACCAATCTAACGGAGTTCGTCTCTTCTTGGACCAATCTAAGGGAGTTCGTCTCCTCTTGGACCAATCTAACGGAGTTCGTCTCCTCTTGGTCTAATCTAAGGGAGTTCGTCCTCTTGGTCCATTCAAAAGAAGTTCGTCCTCTCTTGGACCAATCTAAAGGAGTTCGTCTCCTCTTGGTCCATTCAAAGGGAGTTCGTCCTATTGGTCCAATCTACAGGATTTCGTTTCTTCTTGGACCAATCTAAGGGAGTTCGTCTCTTCTTGGACCAATATAAGGGAGTTCGTCTCCTCATGGACCAATCTAACGGAGTTCGTCTTCTTGGTCCAATCTAAGGGAGTTTGTCATCTTTTGGACCTATCCAAAGGTCTTCGTCTCCTCTTGGTCCAATCTAGGGGAGTTCGTCTACTCTTGGTCCAATCTATGGGTGTTGGTCCCCTCTTGGTCCAATCAATGGGAGTTCGTCCCGTCTTGGTGATATCTAATGTAGTTCGTCCTCTGGGTCAAGTCTGAGGGACTTCGTCCTCTATTGGACCAATCTAAATGAGTTCCTCCTCTTGGTCCAATCATGGGGAATTCGTCTCCTCTTGGAGCAATCTCAAGGAGTTTGTCCTCTTGGTCCAATCTCGGGGAATTCGTCTCCTCTTGGACCAATCTAACGGAGTTCGTCTCCTCTTGGTCTAATCTAAGGGAGTTCGTCCTCTTGGTCCAATCAAAAGAAGTTCGTCCTCTCTTGGACCAATCTAAAGGAGTTCGTCTCCTCTTGGTCCATTCAAAGGGAGTTCGTCCTCTTGGTCCAATCAAAGGGAGTTCGTCCTATTGGTCAAATCTACGGGATTTCGTCTCTTCTTGGACCAATCTAAGGGAGTTCGTCCCCTCTTGGACCAATCCATAGGACTTCGTCACCTCTTGGTGATATCTAATGTAGTTCGTCCTCTGGGTCAAGTCTGAGGGAGTTGGTCTTCTATTGGACCAATCTAAATGAGTTCCTCCTCTTGGTCCGATCATGGGGAATTCGTCTCCTCTTGGACCAATCTAAAGGAGTTCGTCCTCTTGGTCCAATCTCGGGCAATTCGTCTCCTCTTGGACCAATCTATGGGAGTTCGTCTCCACTTGGTCCAATCTAAGGGAGTTCGTCCCCTCTTGGACAAATCTAACGGAGTTCGTCTCCTCTTGGTCAAATCTAAGGGAGTTCGTCCTCTTGGTCCAATCAAAAGAAGTTCGTCCTCTCATGGACCAATCTAAAGGAGTTCGTCTCCTCTTGGTCCATTCAAAGGCAGTTCGTCCTATTGATCCAATCTACGGGATTTCCTCCCTTCTTGGACCAATCTAAGGGAGTTCGTCTTCTTGGTCCAATCTAAGGTAGTTCGTCATCTCTTGGACCTATCCAAAGGTGTTCGTCTGCTCTTGGTCCAATCTAGGGGAGTTCGTCTACTCTTGGTCCAATCTATGCGAGTTGGTCCTCTCTTGGTCCAATCTATGGGAGTTCGTCGCCTCTTGGACCAATCGAAAGGACTTCGTCACCTCTTGGTCAAATCTAATGTAGTTCGTTCTCTTTGTCAAGTCTCAGGGAGTTCGTCTTCTATTGGACCAATCTGAATGAGTTCCTCCTCTTGGTCCAATCATGGGGAATTCGTCTCCTCTTGGACCAATCTAAAGGAGTTCGTCCTCTTGGTCCAATCTCGGGGAATTCGTCTCCTCTTGGACCAATCTATGGGAGTTCGTCTAAACTTGGTACAATCTAAGGGAGTTCGTCCCCTCTTGGACAAATCTAACGGAGTTCGTCTCCTCTTGGTCTAATCTAAGGGAGTTCGTCCTCTTGGTCCAATCAAAAGAAGTTCGTCCTCTCTTGGACCAATCTAAAGGAGTTCGTCTCCTCTTGGTCCATTCAAAGGGAGTTCGTCCTATTGGTCCAATCTACGGGATTTCGTCTCTTCTTGGACCAATCTAACGGAGTTCGTCTCTTCTTGGACCAATCTAAGGGAGTTCGTCTCCTCTTGGACCAATCTAACGGAGTTCGTCTCCTCTTGGTCTAATCTAAGGGAGTTCGTCCTCTTGGTCCAATCAAAAGAAGTTCGTCCTCTCTTGGACCAATCTAAAGGAGTTCGTCTACTCTTGGTCCATTCAAAGGGAGTTCGTCCTCTTGGTCCAATCAAAGGGAGTTCGTCGCCTCTTGGACCAATCCAAAGGACTTCGTCACCTCTTGGTCAAATCTAATGTAGTTCGTCCTCTGGGTCAAGTCTGAGGGAGTTCGTCTTCTATTGGACCAATCTGAATGAGTTCCTCCTCTGGGTCCAATCATGGGGAATTCGTCTCCTCTTGGACCAATCTAAAGGAGTTCGTCCTCTTGGTCCAATCTCGGGAAATTCGTCTCCTCTTGGACCAATCTATGGGAATTCGTCTCCACTTGGTCCAATCTAAGGGAGTTCGTCCCCTCTTGGACCAATCTATTGGAGTTCGTCTCCTCTTGGTCTAATCTAAGGGAGTTCGTCCTCTTGGTCCAATCAAAAGAAGTTCGTCCTCTCTTGGACCAATCTAAAGGAGTTCGTTTCCTCTTGGTCCATTCAAAGGGAGTTCGTCCTATTGGTCCAATCTACGGGATTTCGTCCCTTCTTGGACCAATCTAAGGGAGTTCGTCTCCTCTGGGACTAATCTAACGGAGTTCGTCTTCTTAGTCCAATCTAAGGGAGTTCGTTATCTCTTGGACCTATCCAAAGGTCTTCGTCTCCTCTTGGTCCAATCTAGGGGAGTTCGTCTACTCTTGGTCCAATCTATGGGAGTTGGTCCCCTCTTGGTCCAATCAATGGGAGTTCGTCCCCTCTTGGACCAATCGAAAGGACTTCGTCACCTCTTGGTGATATCTAATGTGGTTCGTCCTCTGGGTCAAGTCTGAGGGAGTTCGTCCTCTATTGGACCAATCTAAATGAGTTCCTCCTCTTGGTCCAATCATGGGGAATTCGTCTCCTCTTGGGCCAATCTAAAGGAGTTCGTCCTCTTGGTCCAATCTCGGGGAATTCGTCTCCTCTTGGACCAATCTATGGGAATTCGTCGCCACTTGGTCCAATCTAAGGGAGTTCGTCCCCTCTTGGACCAATCTATCGGAGTTCGTCTCCTCTTGGTCTAATCTAAGGGAGTTCGTCCTCTTGGTCCAATCAAAAGAAGTTCGTCCTCTCTTGGACCAATCTAAAGGAGTTCGTCTCCTCTTGGTCCATTCAAAGGGAGTTCGTCCTATTGGTCCAATCTACGGGATTTCGTCTCTTCTTGGACCAATCTAAGGGAGTTCATCTCTTCTTGGACCATTCTAAGGGAGTTCGTCTCCTCTTGGACCAATCTAACGGAGTTCGTCTTCTTGGTCCAATATAAGGGAGTTCGTCATCTCTTGGACCTATCCAAAGGTGTTCGTCTCCTCTTGGTCCAATATAGGGGAGTTCGTCTACTCTTGGTCCAATCTATGCGAGTTGGTCCCCTCTTGGTCCAATCTATGGGAGTTCGTCGCCTCTTGGACCAATCCAAAGGACTTCGTCACCTCTTTGTCAAATCTAATGTAGTTCGTCCTCTTGGTCAAGTGTGAGGGAGTTCGTCTTCTATTGGACCAATCTGAATGAGTTCCTCCTCTTGGTCCAATCTCGGGGAATTCATCTCCTCTTGGACCAATCTATGGGAGTTCGTCTCCACTTGGTCCAATCTAAGGCAGTTCGTCCCCTCTTGGACCAATCTAACGGAGTTCGTCTCCTCTTGGTCTAATCTAAGGGAGTTCGTCCTTTAGGTCCAATCAAAAGAAGTTCTTCCTCTCTTGGACCAATCTAAAGGAGTTCGTCTCGTCTTGGTCCATTCAAAGGGAGTTCGTCCTATTGGTCCAATCTACGGGATTTCGTCTCTTCTTGGACCAATCTAAGGGTGTTCGTCTGTTCTTGGACCAATCTAAGGGAGTTCGTCTCCTCTTGGACTAATCTAACAGAGTTCGTCTTCTTGGTCCAATCTAAGGAAGTTCGTCATCTCTTGGACCTGTCCAAAGGTGTTCGTCTCCACTTGGTCCAATCTAGGGGAGATCGTCTACTCATGGTCCATCTATGGGAGTTGGTCCCCTCTTCGTCCAATCAATGGGAGTTCGCCCCTCTTGGACCAATTCAAAGGACTTCGTCACCTCTTGGTGATATCTAATGTAGTTCGTCCTCTGGGTCAAGTCTGAGGGAGTTCGTCTTCTATTGGACCAATCTAAATGAGTTCCTCCTCTTGGTCCAATCATGGGGAATTCGTCTCCTCTTGGACCAATCTAAAGGAGTTCGTCCTCTTTGTCCAATCACGGGGAATTCGTCTCCTCTTGGACCAATCTATGAGAGTTCGTCTCCACTTGGTCCAATCTAAGGGTGTTCGTCCCCTCTTGGACAAATCTAACGGAGTTCGTCTCCTCTTGGTCAAATCTAAGGGAGTTCGTCCTCTTGGTCCAATCAAAAGAAGTTCGTCCTCTCATGGACCAATCTAAAGGAGTTCGTCTCCTCTTGGTCCATTCAAAGGGAGTTCGTCCTATTGGTCCAATCTACGGGATTTCGTCCCTTCTTGGACCAATCTAAGGGAGTTCGTCTCCTCTTGGACCAATCTAACGGAGTTCGTCTTCTTCGTCCAATCTAAGGGAGTTCGTCATCTCTTGGACCTATCCAAAGGTCTTCGTCTCCTCTTGGTCCAATCTAGGGGAGTTTGTCTACTCTTGGTCCAATTTATGGGAGTTGGTCCCCTCTTTGTCCAATCAATGGGAGTTCGTCCCGTCTTGGACCAATCCAAAGGACTTCGTCACCTCTTGGTGATATCTAATGTAGTTCGTCCTCTGGGTCAAGTCTGAGGGAGTTCGTCCTCTATTGGACCAATCTAAATGAGTTCCTCTTCTTGGTCCAATCATGGGGAATTTGTCTCCTCTTGGACTAATCTAAAGGAGTTCGTCCTCTTGGTCCAATCTCGGGGAATTCGTCTCCTCTTGGACCAATCTATGGGAGTTCGTCTCCACTTGGTCCAATCTAAGGGAGTTCGTCCCCTCTTGGACCAATCTAACGGAGTTCGTCTCCTCTTGGTCCATTCAAAGGGAGTTCGTCCTATTGGTCCAATCTACGGGATTTCGTCTCTTCTTGGACCAATCTAAGGGTGTTCGTCTGTTCTTGGACCAATCTAAGGGAGTTCGTCTCCTCTTGGACCAATCTAACGGAGTTCGTCTTCTTGGTCCAATCTAAGGAAGTTCGTCATCTCTTGGACCTATCCAAAGGTGTTCGTCTCCACTTGGTCCAATCTAGGGGAGATCGTCTACTCTTGGTCCATCTATGGGAGTTGGTCCCCTCTTGGTCCAATCAATGGGAGTTCGTCCCCTCTTGGACCAATTCAAAGGACTTCGTCACCTCTTGGTGATATCTAATGTAGTTCGTCCTCTGGGTCAAGTCTGAGGGAGTTCGTCTTCTATTCGACCAATCTAAATGAGTTCCTCCTCTTGGTCCAATCATGGGGAATTCGTCTCCTCTTGGACCAATCTAAAGGAGTTCGTCCTCTTTGTCCAATCTGGGGGAATTCGTCTCCTCTTGGACCAATCTATGGGAGTTCGTCTCCACTAGGTCCAATGTAAGGGTGTTCGTCCCCTCTTGGACAAATCTAACGGAGTTCGTCTCCTCTTGGTCAAATCTAAGGGAGTTCGTCCTCTTGGTCCAATCAAAAGAAGTTCGTCCTCTCTTGGACCAATCTAAAGGAGTTCGTCTCCTCTTGGTCCATTCAAAGGGAGTTCATCCTAGTGGTCCAATCTACGGGATTTCGTCCCTTCTTGGACCAATCTAAGGGAGTTCGTCTCCTCTTGGACCAATCTAACGGAGTTCGTCTTCTTAGTTCAATCTAAGGGAGTTCGTCATCTCTTGGACCTATCCAAAGGTCTTCGTCTCCTCTTGGTCCAATCTAGGGGAGTTCGTCTACTCTTGGTCCAATTTATGGGAGTTGGTCCCCTCTTGGTCCAATCAATGGGAGTTCGTCCCCTCTTCGACCAATCCAAAGGACTTTGTCACCTCTTGGTGATATCTAATGTGGTTCGTCCTCTGGGTCAAGTCTGAGGGAGTTCGTCCTCTATTGGACCAATCTAAATGAGTTCCTCCTCTTGGTCCAATCATGGGGAATTCGTCTCCTCTTGGACCAATCTAAAGGAGTTCGACCTCTTGGTCCAATCTCGGGGAATTCGTCTCCTCTTGGACCAATCTATGGGAATTCGTCTCCACATGGTCCAATCTAAGAGAGTTCGTCCCCTCTTGGACCAATCTAACGGAGTTCGTCTCCTCTTGGTCTAATCTAAGGGAGTTCGTCCTCTTGGTCCAATCAAAAGAAGTTCGTCCTCTCTTGGACCAATCTAAAGGAGTTCATCACCTCTTGGTCCATTCAAAGGGAGTTCGTCCTATTGGTCCAATCTACGGGATTTCGTCTCTTCTTGCACCAATCTAAGGGAGTTCGTCTCTTCTTGGACCATTCTAAGGGAGTTCGTCTCCTCTTGGACCAATCTAACGGAGTTCGTCTTCTTGGTCCAATCTAAGGGAGTTCGTCATCTCTTGGACCTATCCAAAGGAGTTCGTCTCCTCTTGGTCCAATCTAGGGGAGTTCATCTACTCTTGGTCCAATCTAAGGGAGTTGGTCCCCTCTTGGTCCAATCTATGGGTGTTCGTCGTCTCTTGGACCAATCCAAAGGACTTCGTCACCTCTTGGTCGAATCTAATGTAGTTCGACCTCTTGGTCAAGTCAAAGGGAGTTCGTCTTCTATTGGGCCAATCTAAATGAGTTCGTCCTCTTGGTCCAATCATGGAGAATTCGTCTCCTCTTGGACCAATCTAAAGGAGTTCGCCCTCTTGGTCCAATCTCGGGGAATTCATCTCCTCTTGGACCAATCTATGGGAGTTCGTCTCCACTTGGTCCAATCTAAGGGTGTTCGTCCCCTCTTGGACCAATCTGACGGAGTTCGTCTCCTCTTGGTCTAATCTAAGGGAGTTCGTCCTCTTGGTCCAATCAAAAGAAGTTCGTCCTCTCTTGGACCAATCTAAAGGAGTTCGTCTCCTCTTGGTCCATTCAAAGGGAGTTCGTCCTATTGGTCCAATCTACGGGATTTCGTCTCTTCTTGCACCAATCTAAGGGAGTTCGTCTCTTCTTGGACCATTCTAAGGGAGTTCGTCTCCTCTTGGACCAATCTAACGGAGTTCGTCTTCTTGGTCCAATCTAAGGGAGTTCGTCATCTCTTGGACCTATCCAAAGGTCTTCGTCTCCTCTTGGTCCAATCTAGGGGAGTTCGTCTACTCTTGGTCCAATCTATGGGAGTTGGTCCCCTCTTGGTCCAATCAATGGGAGTTCGTCCCCTCTTGGACCAATCGAAAGGACTTCGTCACCTCTTGGTGATATCTAATGTGGTTCGTCCTCTGGGTCAAGTCTGAGGGAGTTCGCCCTCTATTGGACCAATCTAAATGAGTTCCTCCTCTTGGTCCAATCATGGGGAATTCGTCTCCTCTTGGACCAATCTAAAGGAGTTCGTCCTCTTGGTCCAATCTCGGGGAATTCGTCTCCTCTTGGACCAATCTATGGGAATTCGTCGCCACTTGGTCCAATCTAAGGGAGTTCGTCCCCTCTTGGACCAATCTATCGGAGTTCGTCTCCTCTTGGTCTAATCTAAGGGAGTTCGTCCTCTTGGTCCAATCAAAAGAAGTTCGTCCTCTCTTGGACCAATCTAAAGGAGTTCGTCTCCTCTTGGTCCATTCAAAGGGAGTTCGTCCTATTGGTCCAATCTACGGGATTTCGTCTCTTCTTGCACCAATCTAAGGGAGTTCGTCTCTTCTTGGACCATTCTAAGGGAGTTCGTCTCCTCTTGGACCAATCTAACGGAGTTCGTGTTCTTGGTCCAATCTAAGGGAGTTCGTCATCTCTTGGACCTATCCAAAGGTCTTCGTCTCCTCTTGGTCCAATCTAGGGGAGTTCGTCTACTCTTGGTCCAATTTATGGGAGTTGGTCCCCTCTTGGTCCAATCAATGGGAGTTCGTCCCCTCTTGGACCAATCCAAAGGACTTCGTCACCTCTTGGTGATATCTAATGTAGTTCGTCCTCTGGGTCAAGTCTGAGGGAGTTCTTCCTCTATTGGACCAATCTAAATGAGTTCCACCTCTTGGTCCAATCATGGGGAATTCGTCTCCTCATGGACCAATCTAAAGGAGTTCGTCCTCTTGGTCCAATCTCGGGGAATTCGTCTCCTCTTGGACCAATCTATGGGAATTCGTCTCCACTTGGTCCAATCTAAGGGAGTTCGTCCCCTCTTGGACCAATCTATCGGAGTTCGTCTCCTCTTGGTCTAATCTAAGGGAGTTCGTCCTCTTGGTCCAATCAAAAGAAGTTCGTCCTCTCTTGGACCAATCTAAAGGAGTTCGTCTCCTCTTGGTCCATTCAAAGGGAGTTCGTCCTATTGGTCCAATCTACGGGATTTCGTCTCTTCTTGCACAAATCTAAGGGAGTTCGTCTCTTTTTGGACCATTCTAAGGGAGTTCGTCTCCTCTTGGACCAATCTAACGGAGTTCGTCTTCTTGGTCCAATCTAAGGGAGTTCGTCATCTCTTGGACCTATCCAAAGGTGTTCGTCTCCTCTTGGTCCAATCTAGGGGAGTTCATCTACTCTTGGTCCAATATAAGGGAGTTGGTACCCTCTTGGTCCAATCTATGGGTGTTCGTCGTCTCTTGGACCAATCCAAAGGACTTCGTCACCTCTTGGTCGAATCTAATGTAGTTCGACCTCTTGGTCAAGTCAAAGGGAGTTCGTCTTCTATTGGGCCAATCTAAATGAGTTCGTCCTCTTGGTCCAATCATGGGGAATTCGTCTCCTCTTGGACCAATCTAAAGGGGTTCGTCCTCTTGGTCCAATCTCGGGGAATTCATCTCCTCTTGGACCAATCTATGGGAATTCGTCTCCACATGGTTCAATCTAAGGGAGTTCGTCCCCTCTTGGACCAATCTAACGGAGTTCGTCTCCTCTTGGTCTAATCTAAGGGAGTTCGTCCTCTTGGTCCAATCAAAAGAAGTTCGTCCTCTCTTGGACCAATCTAAAGGAGTTCGTCTCCTCTTGGTCCATTCAAAGGGAGTTCGTCCTATTGGTCCAATATACGGGATTTCGTCTCTTCTTGGACCAATCTAAAGGAGTTCGTCTCTTCTTGGACCAATCTAAGGGAGTTCGTCTCCTCTTGGACCAATCTAACGGAGTTCGTCTTCCTGGTCCAATCTAAGGGAGTTCGTCATCTCTTGGACCTATCCAAAGGTGTTCGTCTCCTGTTGGTCCAATCTAGGGGAGTTCGTATACTCTTGGTCCAATCTATGGGAGTTGGTCCTCTCTTGGTCCAATCTATGGGAGTTCGTCGCCTCTTGGACCAATCCAAAGGACTTCGTCACCTCTTGGTCAAATCTAATGTAGTTCGTCCTCTTGGTCAAGTCTAAGGGAGTTCGTCTTCTATTGGACCAATCTGAATGAGTTCCTCCTCTTGGTCCAATCATGGGGAATACGTCTCCTCTTGGACCAATCTAAAGGAGTTCGTCCTCTTGGTCCAATCTCTTGGAATTCATCTCCTCTTGGAACAATCTATGGGAATTCGTCTCCACTTGGTTCAATCTAAGGGAGTTCGTCCCCTCTTGGACAAATCTAACGGAGTTCGTCTCCTCTTGGTCTAATCTAAGGGAGTTCGTCCTCTTGGTCCAATCAAAAGAAGTTCGTCATCTCTTGGACCAATCTAAAGGAGTTCGTCTCCTCTTGGTCCATTCAAAGGGAGTTCGTCCTATCGGTCCAATCTACGGGATTTCATCTCTTCTTGGACCAATCTAAGGGAGTTCGTCTCTTCTTGGACCAATCTAAGGGAGTTCGTCTCCTCTTGGACCAATCTAACGGAGTCCGTCTCCTCTTGGTCCATTCAAAGGGAGTTCGTCCTATTGGTCCAATCTACGGGATTTCGTCTCTTCTTGGACCAATCTAACGGAGTTCGTCTCCTCTTGGACCAATCTAACAGAGTCCGTCTTCTTGGTCCAATCTAAGGGAGTTCGTCATCTCTTGGCTCTATCCAAAGGTCTTCGTCTCCTCTTGGTCCAATCTGGGGAATTCGTCTACTTTTGGTCCAATCTATGGGAGTTGGTCCCCTCTTGGTCCAATCAATGGGAGTTCGTCCCCTCTTGGACCAATCCAAAGGACTTCGTCACCTCTTAGTGATATCTAATGTAGTTCGTCCTCTGGGTCAAGTCTGAGGGAGTTCGTCTTCTATTGGACCAATCTAAATGAGTTCCTCCTCTTGGTCCAATCATGGGGATTTCGTATCCTCTTGGACCAATCTTGGGGAATTCGTCTCCTCTTGGACCAATCTATGGGAGTTCGTCTAAACTTGGTCCAATCTAAGGGTGTTCGTCCCCTCTTGGACAAATCTAACGGAGTTCGTCTCCTCTTGGTCTAATCTAAGGGAGTTCGTCCTCATGGTCCAATCAAAAGAAGTTCGTCCTCTCTTGGACCAATCTAAAGGAGTTCGTCTCCTCTTGGTCCATTCAAAGGAAGTTCGTCCTATTGGT
Source organism: Melaleuca quinquenervia (assembly GCA_030064385.1). Taxonomy (NCBI): domain Eukaryota; kingdom Viridiplantae; phylum Streptophyta; class Magnoliopsida; order Myrtales; family Myrtaceae; genus Melaleuca; species Melaleuca quinquenervia. The sequence goes on along the minus strand of JAPVXF010000026.1, from coordinate 58,074 downwards.
CCAATCTACGGGATTTCGTCTCTTCTTGGACCAATCTAAGGGCTTGGTCCAATCATGGGGAATTCGTCTCCTCTTGGACCAATCTAAAGGAGTTCGTCCTCTTGGTCCAATCTCGGGGAATTCGTCTCCTCTTGGACCAATCTATGGTAGTTCGTCTCCGCTTGGTCCAATCTAAGGGAGTTCGTCCCCTCTTGGACCAATCTAACGGAGTTCGTCTCCTCTTGATCTAATCTAAGGGAGATCGTCCTCTTGGTCCAATCAAAAGAAGTTCGTCCTCTCTTGGACCAATCTAAAGGAGTTCGTCTCCTCTTGGTCCATTCAAAGGGAGTTCGTCCTATTGGTCCAATCTACGGGATTTCGCCTCTTCTTGGACCAATCTAAGGGAGTTTGTCTCTTCTTGGACCAATCTAAGGGAGTTCGTCTCCTCTTGGATCAATCTAACGGAGTTCGTCTTCTTGGTCCAATCTAAGGAAGTTCGTCATCTCTTGGACCTATCCAAAGGTGTTCGTCTCCACTTGGTCCAATCTAGGGGAGATCGTCTACTCTTGGTCCATCTATGGGAGTTGGTCCCCTCTTGGTCCAATCAATAGGAGTTCGTCCCCTCTTGGACCAATCCAAAGGACTTCGTCACCTCTTTGTGATATCTAATGTAGTTCGTCCTCTGGTTCAAGTTTGAGGGAGTTCGTCTTCTATTGGACCAATCTGAATGAGTTCCTCCTCTTGGTCCGATCATGGGGAATTCGTCTCCTCTTGGACCAATCTAAAGGAGTTCGTCCTCTTGGTCCAATCTCGGGGAATTCGTCTCCTCTTGGACCAATCTATGGGAGTTCGTCTCCACTTGGTCCAACCTAAGGGAGTTCGTCCCCTCTTGGACAAATCTAACGGAGTTTGTCTCCTCTTGGTCAAATCTAAGGGAGTTCGTCCTCTTGGTCCAATCAAAAGAAGTTCGTCCTCTCATGGACCAATCTAAAGGAGTTCGTCTCCTCTTGGTCCATTCAAAGGCAGTTCGTCCTATTGATCCAATCTACGGGATTTCCTCCCTTCTTGGACCAATCTAAGGGAGTTCGTCTTCTTGGTCCAATCTAAGGGAGTTCGTCATCTCTTGGACCTATCCAAAGTTGTTCGTCTGCTCTTGGTCCAATCTAGGGGAGTTCGTCTACTCTTGGTCCAATCTATGCGAGTTGGTCCTCTCTTGGTCCAATCTATGGGAGTTCGTCGCCTCTTGGACCAATCGAAAGGACTTCGTCACCTCTTGGTCAAATCTAATGTAGTTCGTTCTCTTTGTCAAGTCTCAGGGAGTTCGTCTTCTATTGGACCAATCTGAATGAGTTCCTCCTCTTGGTCCAATCATGGGGAATTCGTCTCCACTTGGACCAATCTAAAGGAGTTCGTCCTCTTGGTCCAATCTCGGGGAATTCGTCTCCTCTTGGACCAATCTATGGGAGTTCGTCTAAACTTGGTACAATCTAAGGGAGTTCGTCCCCTCTTGGACAAATCTAACGGAGTTCGTCTCCTCTTGGTCTAATCTAAGGGGGTTCGTCCTCTTGGTCCAATCCAAAGAAGTTCGTCCTCTCTTGGACCAATCTAAAGGAGTTCGTCTCCTCTTGGTCCATTCAAAGGGAGTTCGTCCTATTGGTCCAATCTACGGGATTTCGTCTCTTCTTGGACCAATCTAACGGAGTTCGTCTCTTCTTGGACCAATCTAAGGGAGTTCGTCTCCTCTTGGACCAATCTAACGGAGTTCGTCTCCTCTTGGTCTAATCTAAGGGAGTTCGTCCTCTTGGTCCATTCAAAAGAAGTTCGTCCTCTCTTGGACCAATCTAAAGGAGTTCGTCTCCTCTTGGTCCATTCAAAGGGAGTTCGTCCTATTGGTCCAATCTACAGGATTTCGTTTCTTCTTGGACCAATCTAAGGGAGTTCGTCTCTTCTTGGACCAATATAAGGGAGTTCGTCTCCTCATGGACCAATCTAACGGAGTTCGTCTTCTTGGTCCAATCTAAGGGAGTTTGTCATCTTTTGGACCTATCCAAAGGTCTTCGTCTCCTCTTGGTCCAATCTAGGGGAGTTCGTCTACTCTTGGTCCAATCTATGGGTGTTGGTCCCCTCTTGGTCCAATCAATGGGAGTTCGTCCCGTCTTGGACCAATCCAAAGGACTTCGTCACCTCTTGGTGATATCTAATGTAGTTCGTCCTCTGGGTCAAGTCTGAGGGACTTCGTCCTCTATTGGACCAATCTAAATGAGTTCCTCCTCTTGGTCCAATCATGGGGAATTCGTCTCCTCTTGGAGCAATCTCAAGGAGTTTGTCCTCTTGGTCCAATCTCGGGGAATTCGTCTCCTCTTGGACCAATCTAACGGAGTTCGTCTCCTCTTGGTCTAATCTAAGGGAGTTCGTCCTCTTGGTCCAATCAAAAGAAGTTCGTCCTCTCTTGGACCAATCTAAAGGAGTTCGTCTCCTCTTGGTCCATTCAAAGGGAGTTCGTCCTCTTGGTCCAATCAAAGGGAGTTCGTCCTATTGGTCAAATCTACGGGATTTCGTCTCTTCTTGGACCAATCTAAGGGAGTTCGTCCCCTCTTGGACCAATCCATAGGACTTCGTCACCTCTTGGTGATATCTAATGTAGTTCGTCCTCTGGGTCAAGTCTGAGGGAGTTGGTCTTCTATTGGACCAATCTAAATGAGTTCCTCCTCTTGGTCCGATCATGGGGAATTCGTCTCCTCTTGGACCAATCTAAAGGAGTTCGTCCTCTTGGTCCAATCTCGGGCAATTCGTCTCCTCTTGGACCAATCTATGGGAGTTCGTCTCCACTTGGTCCAATCTAAGGGAGTTCGTCCCCTCTTGGACAAATCTAACGGAGTTCGTCTCCTCTTGGTCAAATCTAAGGGAGTTCGTCCTCTTGGTCCAATCAAAAGAAGTTCGTCCTCTCATGGACCAATCTAAAGGAGTTCGTCTCCTCTTGGTCCATTCAAAGGCAGTTCGTCCTATTGATCCAATCTACGGGATTTCCTCCCTTCTTGGACCAATCTAAGGGAGTTCGTCTTCTTGGTCCAATCTAAGGTAGTTCGTCATCTCTTGGACCTATCCAAAGGTGTTCGTCTGCTCTTGGTCCAATCTAGGGGAGTTCGTCTACTCTTGGTCCAATCTATGCGAGTTGGTCCTCTCTTGGTCCAATCTATGGGAGTTCGTCGCCTCTTGGACCAATCGAAAGGACTTCGTCACCTCTTGGTCAAATCTAATGTAGTTCGTTCTCTTTGTCAAGTCTCAGGGAGTTCGTCTTCTATTGGACCAATCTGAATGAGTTCCTCCTCTTGGTCCAATCATGGGGAATTCGTCTCCTCTTGGACCAATCTAAAGGAGTTCGTCCTCTTGGTCCAATCTCGGGGAATTCGTCTCCTCTTGGACCAATCTATGGGAGTTCGTCTAAACTTGGTACAATCTAAGGGAGTTCGTCCCCTCTTGGACAAATCTAACGGAGTTCGTCTCCTCTTGGTCTAATCTAAGGGAGTTCGTCCTCTTGGTCCAATCAAAAGAAGTTCGTCCTCTCTTGGACCAATCTAAAGGAGTTCGTCTCCTCTTGGTCCATTCAAAGGGAGTTCGTCCTATTGGTCCAATCTACGGGATTTCGTCTCTTCTTGGACCAATCTAACGGAGTTCGTCTCTTCTTGGACCAATCTAAGGGAGTTCGTCTCCTCTTGGACCAATCTAACGGAGTTCGTCTCCTCTTGGTCTAATCTAAGGGAGTTCGTCCTCTTGGTCCAATCAAAAGAAGTTCGTCCTCTCTTGGACCAATCTAAAGGAGTTCGTCTACTCTTGGTCCATTCAAAGGGAGTTCGTCCTCTTGGTCCAATCAAAGGGAGTTCGTCGCCTCTTGGACCAATCCAAAGGACTTCGTCACCTCTTGGTCAAATCTAATGTAGTTCGTCCTCTGGGTCAAGTCTGAGGGAGTTCGTCTTCTATTGGACCAATCTGAATGAGTTCCTCCTCTGGGTCCAATCATGGGGAATTCGTCTCCTCTTGGACCAATCTAAAGGAGTTCGTCCTCTTGGTCCAATCTCGGGAAATTCGTCTCCTCTTGGACCAATCTATGGGAATTCGTCTCCACTTGGTCCAATCTAAGGGAGTTCGTCCCCTCTTGGACCAATCTATTGGAGTTCGTCTCCTCTTGGTCTAATCTAAGGGAGTTCGTCCTCTTGGTCCAATCAAAAGAAGTTCGTCCTCTCTTGGACCAATCTAAAGGAGTTCGTTTCCTCTTGGTCCATTCAAAGGGAGTTCGTCCTATTGGTCCAATCTACGGGATTTCGTCCCTTCTTGGACCAATCTAAGGGAGTTCGTCTCCTCTGGGACTAATCTAACGGAGTTCGTCTTCTTAGTCCAATCTAAGGGAGTTCGTTATCTCTTGGACCTATCCAAAGGTCTTCGTCTCCTCTTGGTCCAATCTAGGGGAGTTCGTCTACTCTTGGTCCAATCTATGGGAGTTGGTCCCCTCTTGGTCCAATCAATGGGAGTTCGTCCCCTCTTGGACCAATCGAAAGGACTTCGTCACCTCTTGGTGATATCTAATGTGGTTCGTCCTCTGGGTCAAGTCTGAGGGAGTTCGTCCTCTATTGGACCAATCTAAATGAGTTCCTCGTCTTGGTCCAATCATGGGGAATTCGTCTCCTCTTGGGCCAATCTAAAGGAGTTCGTCCTCTTGGTCCAATCTCGGGGAATTCGTCTCCTCTTGGACCAATCTATGGGAATTCGTCGCCACTTGGTCCAATCTAAGGGAGTTCGTCCCCTCTTGGACCAATCTATCGGAGTTCGTCTCCTCTTGGTCTAATCTAAGGGAGTTCGTCCTCTTGGTCCAATCAAAAGAAGTTCGTCCTCTCTTGGACCAATCTAAAGGAGTTCGTCTCCTCTTGGTCCATTCAAAGGGAGTTCGTCCTATTGGTCCAATCTACGGGATTTCGTCTCTTCTTGGACCAATCTAAGGGAGTTCATCTCTTCTTGGACCATTCTAAGGGAGTTCGTCTCCTCTTGGACCAATCTAACGGAGTTCGTCTTCTTGGTCCAATATAAGGGAGTTCGTCATCTCTTGGACCTATCCAAAGGTGTTCGTCTCCTCTTGGTCCAATATAGGGGAGTTCGTCTACACTTGGTCCAATCTATGCGAGTTGGTCCCCTCTTGGTCCAATCTATGGGAGTTCGTCGCCTCTTGGACCAATCCAAAGGACTTCGTCACCTCTTTGTCAAATCTAATGTAGTTCGTCCTCTTGGTCAAGTGTGAGGGAGTTCGTCTTCTATTGGACCAATCTGAATGAGTTCCTCCTCTTGGTCCAATCTCGGGGAATTCATCTCCTCTTGGACCAATCTATGGGAGTTCGTCTCCACTTGGTCCAATCTAAGGCAGTTCGTCCCCTCTTGGACCAATCTAACGGAGTTCGTCTCCTCTTGGTCTAATCTAAGGGAGTTCGTCCTCTAGGTCCAATCAAAAGAAGTTCTTCCTCTCTTGGACCAATCTAAAGGAGTTCGTCTCGTCTTGGTCCATTCAAAGGGAGTTCGTCCTATTGGTCCAATCTACGGGATTTCGTCTCTTCTTGGACCAATCTAAGGGAGTTCATCTCTTCTTGGACCATTCTAAGGGAGTTCGTCTCCTCTTGGACCAATCTAACGGAGTTCGTCTTCTTGGTCCAATATAAGGGAGTTCGTCATCTCTTGGACCTATCCAAAGGTGTTCGTCTCCTCTTGGTCCAATATAGGGGAGATCGTCTACTCATGGTCCATCTATGGGAGTTGGTCCCCTCTTCGTCCAATCAATGGGAGTTCGCCCCTCTTGGACCAATTCAAAGGACTTCGTCACCTCTTGGTGATATCTAATGTAGTTCGTCCTCTGGGTCAAGTCTGAGGGAGTTCGTCTTCTATTGGACCAATCTAAATGAGTTCCTCCTCTTGGTCCAATCATGGGGAATTCGTCTCCTCTTGGACCAATCTAAAGGAGTTCGTCCTCTTTGTCCAATCACGGGGAATTCGTCTCCTCTTGGACCAATCTATGAGAGTTCGTCTCCACTTGGTCCAATCTAAGGGTGTTCGTCGCCTCTTGGACAAATCTAACGGAGTTCGTCTCCTCTTGGTCAAATCTAAGGGAGTTCGTCCTCTTGGTCCAATCAAAAGAAGTTCGTCCTCTCATGGACCAATCTAAAGGAGTTCGTCTCCTCTTGGTCCATTCAAAGGGAGTTCGTCCTATTGGTCCAATCTACGGGATTTCGTCCCTTCTTGGACCAATCTAAGGGAGTTCGTCTCCTCTTGGACCAATCTAACGGAGTTCGTCTTCTTCGTCCAATCTAAGGGAGTTCGTCATCTCTTGGACCTATCCAAAGGTCTTCGTCTCCTCTTGGTCCAATCTAGGGGAGTTTGTCTACTCTTGGTCCAATTTATGGGAGTTGGTCCCCTCTTTGTCCAATCAATGGGAGTTCGTCCCGTCTTGGACCAATCCAAAGGACTTCGTCACCTCTTGGTGATATCTAATGTAGTTCGTCCTCTGGGTCAAGTCTGAGGGAGTTCGTCCTCTATTGGACCAATCTAAATGAGTTCCTCTTCTTGGTCCAATCATGGGGAATTTGTCTCCTCTTGGACTAATCTAAAGGAGTTCGTCCTCTTGGTCCAATCTCGGGGAATTCGTCTCCTCTTGGACCAATCTATGGGAGTTCGTCTCCACTTGGTCCAATCTAAGGGAGTTCGTCCCCTCTTGGACCAATCTAACGGAGTTCGTCTCCTCTTGGTCCATTCAAAGGGAGTTCGTCCTATTGGTCCAATCTACGGGATTTCGTCTCTTCTTGGACCAATCTAAGGGTGTTCGTCTGTTCTTGGACCAATCTAAGGGAGTTCGTCTCCTCTTGGACCAATCTAACGGAGTTCGTCTTCTTGGTCCAATCTAAGGAAGTTCGTCATCTCTTGGACCTATCCAAAGGTGTTCGTCTCCACTTGGTCCAATCTAGGGGAGATCGTCTACTCTTGGTCCATCTATGGGAGTTGGTCCCCTCTTGGTCCAATCAATGGGAGTTCGTCCCCTCTTGGACCAATTCAAAGGACTTCGTCACCTCTTGGTGATATCTAATGTACTTCGTCCTCTGGGTCAAGTCTGAGGGAGTTCGTCTTCTATTGGACCAATCTAAATGAGTTCCTCCTCTTGGTCCAATCATGGGGAATTCGTCTCCTCTTGGACCAATCTAAAGGAGTTCGTCCTCTTTGTCCAATCTGGGGGAATTCGTCTCCTCTTGGACCAATCTATGGGAGTTCGTCTCCACTAGGTCCAATGTAAGGGTGTTCGTCCCCTCTTGGACAAATCTAACGGAGTTCGTCTCCTCTTGGTCAAATCTAAGGGAGTTCGTCCTCTTGGTCCAATCAAAAGAAGTTCGTCCTCTCTTGGACCAATCTAAAGGAGTTCGTCTCCTCTTGGTCCATTCAAAGGGAGTTCATCCTAGTGGTCCAATCTACGGGATTTCGTCCCTTCTTGGACCAATCTAAGGGAGTTCGTCTCCTCTTGGACCAATCTAACGGAGTTCGTCTTCTTAGTTCAATCTAAGGGAGTTCGTCTCTTCTTGGACCATTCTAAGGGAGTTCGTCTCCTCTTGGACCAATCTAACGGAGTTCGTGTTCTTGGTCCAATCTAAGGGAGTTCGTCATCTCTTGGACCTATCCAAAGGTCTTCGTCTCCTCTTGGTCCAATCGAGGGGAGTTCGTCTACTCTTGGTCCAATTTATGGGAGTTGGTCCCCTCTTGGTCCAATCAATGGGAGTTCGTCCCCTCTTGGACCAATCCAAAGGACTTCGTCACCTCTTGGTGATATCTAATGTAGTTCGTCCTCTGGGTCAAGTCTGAGGGAGTTCTTCCTCTATTGGACCAATCTAAATGAGTTCCACCTCTTGGTCCAATCATGGGGAATTCGTCTCCTCTTGGACCAATCTAAAGGAGTTCGTCCTCTTGGTCCAATCTCGGGGAATTCGTCTCCTCTTGGACCAATCTATGGGAATTCGTCTCCACTTGGTCCAATCTAAGGGAGTTCGTCCCCTCTTGGACCAATCTATCGGAGTTCGTCTCCTCTTGGTCTAATCTAAGGGAGTTCGTCCTCTTGGTCCAATCAAAAGAAGTTCGTCCTCTCTTGGACCAATCTAAAGGAGTTCGTCTCCTCTTGGTCCATTCAAAGGGAGTTCGTCCTATTGGTCCAATCTACGGGATTTCGTCTCTTCTTGCACAAATCTAAGGGAGTTCGTCTCTTCTTGGACCATTCTAAGGGAGTTCGTCTCCTCTTGGACCAATCTAACGGAGTTCGTCTTCTTGGTCCAATCTAAGGGAGTTCGTCATCTCTTGGACCTATCCAAAGGTGTTCGTCTCCTCTTGGTCCAATCTAGGGGAGTTCATCTACTCTTGGTCCAATATAAGGGAGTTGGTCCCCTCTTGGTCCAATCTATGGGTGTTCGTCGTCTCTTGGACCAATCCAAAGGACTTCGTCACCTCTTGGTCGAATCTAATGTAGTTCGACCTCTTGGTCAAGTCAAAGGGAGTTCGTCTTCTATTGGGCCAATCTAAATGAGTTCGTCCTCTTGGTCCAATCATGGGGAATTCGTCTCCTCTTGGACCAATCTAAAGGGGTTCGTCCTCTTGGTCCAATCTCGGGGAATTCATCTCCTCTTGGACCAATCTATGGGAATTCGTCTCCACTTGGTTCAATCTAAGGGAGTTCGTCCCCTCTTGGACCAATCTAACGGAGTTCGTCTCCTCTTGGTCTAATCTAAGGGAGTTCGTCCTCTTGGTCCAATCAAAAGAAGTTCGTCCTCTCTTGGACCAATCTAAAGGAGTTCGTCTCCTCTTGGTCCATTCAAAGGGAGTTCGTCCTATTGGTCCAATATAAGGGATTTCGTCTCTTCTTGGACCAATCTAAAGGAGTTCGTCTCTTCTTGGACCAATCTAAGGGAGTTCGTCTCCTCTTGGACCAATCTAACGGAGTTCGTCTTCCTGGTCCAATCTAAGGGAGTTCGTCATCTCTTGGACCTATCCAAAGGACTTCGTCTCCTCTTGGTCCATTCTAGGGGAGTCGTCTCCTCTTGGACTAATCTAAGGGTGTTCGGCTCCTGTTGGTCCAATCTATGGGAGTTCGTCGCCTCTTGGACCAATCCAATGGACTTCGTCACCTCTTGGTCAAATCTAATGTACTTCGTCCTCTTGGTCAAGTCTAAGGGAGTTCGTCTTCTATTGGACCAATCTAAATGAGTTCCTCCTCTTGGTCCAATCATGGGGAATTCATATCCTCTTGGACCAATCTAATGAAGTTCGTGCTCTTGGTCCAATCTCGGGGAATTCGTCTCCTCTTGGACCAATCTAAGGGAGTTCGTCTCCCCTTGGTCCAATCTAAGGGAGTTCGTCCCCTCTTGGACCAATCTAACGGAGTTCGTCTCCTCTTGGACTAATCTAACGGAGTTCGTCTTCTTGGTCCAATCTAAGGGAGTTCGTCATCTCTTGGACCTATCCAAAGGTGTTCGTCTCCTCTTGGTCCAATCTAAGGGAGTTCGTCCTGTTGGTCCAATCAAAAGAAGTTCGTCCTCTCTTGGACCAATCTAAAGGTGTTCGTCTCCTCTTGGTCCATTCAAAGGGAGTTCGTCCTATTGGTCCAATCTACGGGATTTCGTCTCTTCTTCGACCAATCTAAGGGAGTTCGTGTCTTCTTGGACCAATCTAAGGGAGTTCGCCTCCTCTTGGACCAATCTAACGGAGTTCGGCTTCTTGGTCGAATCTAAGGGAGTTCGTCATCTCTTGGACCTATCCAAAGGTGTTCGTCTCCTCTTGGTCCAATCTAGGGGAGTTCGTCTACTCTTGGTCCAATCTATGGGAATTGGTACCCACTTGGTCCAATCTATGGGAGTTCGGTGCCTCTTGGACCAATCCAAAGGACTTCGTCACCTCTTGGTCAAATCTAATGTAGGTCGTCCTCTTGGTCAAGTCTAAGGGAGTTCGTCTTCTATTGGACCAATCTGAATGAGTTCTTCCTCTTTGTCCAATCGGGGGGAATTCGTCTCCTCTTGGACCAATCTAAAGGAGTTCGTCCTCTTGGTCCAATCTCGGGGAATTCGTCTACTCATGGACCAATCCATGGGAGTTCGTCTCCACTTGGTCCAATCTAAGGGAGTTCGTCCCCTCTTGGACCAATCTAACGGAGTTCTTCTCCTCTTGGTCTAATCTAAGGGAGTTCGTCCTCTTGGTCCAATAAAAAGAAGTTCGTCCTCTCTTGGACCAATCTTAAGGAGTTCGTCTCCTCTTGGTCCATTCAAAGGGAGTTCGTCCTATTGGTCCAATCTACAGGATTTCGTCTCTTCTTGGACCAATCTAAGGGAGTTCGTCTCTTCTTGGACCAATCTAAGGGAGTTCGTCTCCTCTTGGACCAATCTAACGGAGTTCGTCTTCTTGGTCCAATGTAAGGGAGTTCGTCCTCTCTTGGACCTATCCAAAGGTCTTCGTCTCCTCTTGGTCCATTCTAGTGGAGTTCGTCTCCTCTTGGACTAATCTAAGGGTGTTCAGCTCCTATTGGTCCAATCTATGGGAGTTCGTCGCCACTTGGACCAATCCAAAGGACTTCGTCACCTCTTGGTCAAATCTAATGTACTTCGTCCTTTTGGTCAAGTCTAAGGGAGTTCGTCTTCTATTGGACCAATCTAAATGAATTCCTCCACTTGGTCCAATCATGGGGAATTCGTCTCCTCTAGGACCAATCTAATGGAGTTCGTGCTCTTGGTCCAATCTCGGGGAATTCGTCTCCTCTTGGACCAATCTAAGGGAGTTCGTCTCCACTTGGTCCAATCTAAGGGAGTTCATCCCCTCTTGGACCAATCTAATGGAGTTCGTCTCCTCTTGGTCTAATCTAAGGGAGTTCATCCTCTTGGTCCAATCAAAAGAAGTTCGTCCTCTCTCGGACCAATCTAAAGGAGTTCGTCACCTCTTGGTCCATTCAAACGGAGTTCGTCCAATTGGTCCAATCTACGGGATTTCGTCCCTTCATGGACCAATCTATGGGAGTTCGTTTCCTCTTGGACCAATCTAATGGAGTTCGTCTTCTTGGTCCAATCTAAGGGAGTTCGTCATCTCTTGGACCTATCCATTGGTGTTCGTCTCCTCTTGGTCCAATCTGAGGGAGTCGTCTACTCTTGGTCCAATCTATGGGAGTTGGTCCCCTCTTGGTCCAATCAATGGGAGTTCGTCCCCTCTTGGACCAATCCAAAGGACTTCGTCACCTCTTGGTGATATCTAATGTAGTTCGTCCTCTGGGTCAAGTCTGAGGGCGTTCGTCTTCTATTGGACCAATCTAAATGAGTTCCTCCTCTTGGTACAATCATGGGGAATTCGTCTCCTCTTGGACCAATCTAAAGGAGTTTGTCCTCTTGGTCCAATCTCGGGGAATTCGTCTCCTCTTGGACCAATCTACGGGAGTTCGTCTCCACTTGGTCCAATCTAAGGGAGTTCGTCCCCTCTTGGACCAATCTAACGGAGTTCATCTCCTCTTCGTCTAATCTAAGGGTGTTCGTCCTCTTGGTCCAATCAAAAGAAGTTCGTCCTCTCTTGGACCAATCTAAAGGAGTTCATCTCCTCTTGGTCCATTCAAAGGGAGTTCGTCCTATTGGTCCAATCTACGGGATTTCGTTTCTTCTTGGACCAATCTAAGGGAGTTCGTCTCTTGTTGAACCAATCTAAGGGAGTTCGTCTCCTCTTGGACCAATCTAACGGAGTTCGGCTTCTTGGTCCAATCTAAGGGAGTTCGTCATCTCTTGGACCTATCCAAAGATGTTCGTCTCCTCTTGGTCCAATCTAGGGGAGTTCGTCTACTCTTGGTCCAATCTATGGGAATTGGTCCCCACTTGGTCCAATCTATGGGAGTTCGTCGCCTCTTGGACCAATCCAAAGGACTTCGTCACCTCTTGGTCAAATCTAATGTAGTTCGTCATCTTGGTCAAGGCTAAGGGAGTTCGTCTCCTATTGGACCAATCTGAATGAGTTCGTCCTCTTGGTCCAATCATGGGGAATTCGTCTCCTTTCGGACCAATCTAAAGGAGTTCGTCCTCTTGGTCCAATCAATGGGAGTTCGTCCCCTCTTGGACCAATCCAAAGGACTTCCTCACCTCTTGGTGATATCTAATGTAGTTCGTCCTCTGAGTCAAGTCTGAGGGAGTTCGTCTTCTATTGGACCAATCTAAATGAGTTCCTCCTCTTGGTACAGTCATGGGGAATTCGTCTCCTCTTGGACCAATCTAAAGGAGTTTGTCCTCTTGGTCCAATCTCGGGGAATTCGTCTCCTCTTGGACCAATCTATGGGAGTTCGTCTCCACTTGGTCCAATCTAAGGGAGTTCGTCCCCTCTTGGACCAATCTAACGGAGTTCATCTCCTCTTGGTCTAATCTAAGCGTGTTCGTCCTCTTGGTCCAATCAAAAGAAGTTCGTCCTCACTTGGACCAATCTAAAGGAGTTCGTCTCCTCTTGGTCCATTCAAAGGGAGTTCGTCCTATTGGTCCAATCTATGGGATTTCGTCTCTTCTTGGACCAATCTAAGGGAGTTCGTCTCTTGTTGGACCAATCTAAGGGAGTTCGTCTCCTCTTGGACCAATCTAACGGAGTTTGGCTTCTTGGTCCAATCTAAGGGAGTTCGTCATCTCTTGGACTTATCCAAAGGTGTTCGTCTCCTCTTGGTCCAATCTAGGGGAGTTCGTCTACTCTTGGTCCAATCTATGGGAATTGGTCCACACTTGGTCCAATCTATGGGAGTTCGTCGCCTCTTGGACCAATCCAAAGGACTTCGTCACCTCTTGGTCAAATCTAATGTAGTTCGTCATCTTGGTCAAGACTAAGGGAGTTCGTCTCCTATTGGACCAATCTGAATGAGTTCGTCCTCTTGGTCCAATCATGGGGAATTCGTCTCCTTTCGGACCAATCTAAAGGAGTTCGTCCTCTTGGTCCAATCAAAAGAAGTTCGTCCTCTCTTGGACTAATCTAAAGGAGTTCGTCTCCTCTTGGTCCATTCAAAGGGAGTTCGTCCTATTGGTCCAATCTATGGGATTTCGTCTCTTCTTGGACCAATCTAAGGGAGTTCGTCTCTTCTTGGACCAATCTAAGGGAGTTCGTCTCCTCTTGGACCAATCTAACGGAGTTCGTCTTCTTTGTCCAATCTAAGGGAGTTCGTCATCTCTTGGACCTATCCAAAGGTGTTCGTCTCCTCTTGGTCCAATCTAGGGGAGTTCGTCTACTCTTGGTCCAATCTATGGGAGTTGGTCCCCTCTTGGTCCAATCTATGGGAGTTCGTCGCCTCTTGCACTAATCCAAAGGACTTCGTCACCTCTTGGTCAAATCTAATGTAATTCGTCCTCTTGGTCAAGTCGAAGGGAGTTTGTCTTCTATTGGACAAATCTGAATGAGTTCCTCCTCTTGGTCCAATCATGGGGAATTCGTCTCCTCTCGGACCAATCTAAAGGAGTTCGTCGTCTTGGTCCAATCTCGGGGAATTCGTCTCCTCTTGGACCAATCTACGGGAGTTCGTCTCCACTTGGTCCAATCTAAGGGAGTTCGTCACCTCTTGGACCAATCTAACGGAGTTCGTCTTCTCTTGGACCAATCTAAGGGAGTTCGTCCTCTTGGTCCAATCAAAAGAAGTTCGTCCTCTCTTGGACCAATCTAAAGGAGTTCGTCTCCTCTTGGTCCATTCAAAGGGAGTTTGTCCTATTGGTCCAATCTATGGGATTTCGTCTCTTCTTGGACTTATCTAATGGAGTTCGTCTCTTCTTGGACCATTCTAAGGGAGTTCGTCTCCTCTTGGACCAATCTAACGGAGTTCGTCTTCTTGGTCCAATCTAAGGGAGTTCGTCATCTCTTGGACCTATCCAAACGTGTTCGTCTCCTCTTGGTCCAATCTAGGGGAGTTCGTCTACTCTTGGTCCAATCTATGGGAGTTGGTCCTCTCTTGGTCCAATCTATGGGAGTTCGTCGCCTCTTGGACCAATCCAATGGACTTCGTCACCTCTTGGTCAAATCTAAAGTAGTTCGTCCTCTTGGTCAAGTCGAAGGGAGTTTGTCTTCTATTGGACAAATCTGAATGAGTTCCTCCTCTTGGTCCAATCTAACGGAGTTCGTCTTCTTGGTCCAATCTAAGGGAGTTCGTCATCTCTTGGACCTATCCAAAGGTGTTCGTCTCCTCTTGGTCCAATCTAGGGGAGTTCGTCTACTCTTGGTCCAATCTATGGGAGTTGGTCCCCTCTTGGTCCAATCTATGGGAGTTCGTCGCCTCTTGGACCAATCCAAAGGACTTCGCCACCTCTTGGTCAAATCTAATGTAATTCGTTCCCTTGGTCAAGTCGAAGGGAGTTTGTCTTCTATTGGACAAATCTGAATGAGTTCCTCCTCTTGGTCCAATCATGGGGAATTCGTCTCCTCTCGGACCAATCTAAAGGAGTTCGTCCTCTTGGTCCAATCTCGGGGAATTCGTCTCCTCTTGGACCAATCTACGGGAGTTCGTCTCCACTTGGTCCAATCTAAGGGAGTTCGTCCCCTCTTGGACCAATCTAACGGAGTTCGTCTCCTCTTGGTCTAATCTAAGGGAGTTCGTCCTCTTGGTCCAATCAAAAGAAGTTCGTCCTCTCTTGGACCAATCTAAAGGAGTTCGTCTCCTCTTGGTCCATTCAAAGGGAGTTTGTCCTATTGGTCCAATCTATGGGATTTCGTCTCTTCTTGGACCTATCTAATGGAGTTCGTCTCTTCTTGGACCATTCTAAGGGAGTTCGTCTCCTCTTGGACCAATCTAACGGAGTTCGTCTTCTTGGTCCAATCTAAGGGAGTTCGTCATCTCTTGGACCTATCCAAACGTGTTCGTCTCCTCTTGGTCCAATCTAGGGGAGTTCGTCTACTCTTGGTCCAATCTATGGGAGTTCGTCTCCACTTGGTCCAATCTAAGGGAGTTCGTCCCCTCTTGGACCAATCTAACGGACTTCGTCTCCTCTTGGTCTAATCTAAGGGAGTTCGTCCTCTTGGTCCAATCAAAAGAAGTTCGTCCTCCCTTGGACCAATCTAAAGGAGTTCGTCTCCTCTTGGTCCATTCAAAGGGAGTTCGTCCTATTGGTCCAATCTACGGGATTTCGTCCCTTCTTGGACCAATCTAAAGGAGTTCGTCTCTTCTTGGACCAATCTAAGGGAGTTCGTCCTCTCTTGTACCAATCTAACGGAGTTCGTCTTCTTGGTCCAATCTAAGGGAGTTCGTCATATCTTGGACCTATCCAAAGGTCTTCGTCTCCTCTTGGTCCATTCTAGGGGAATTCAGCTCCTCTTGGACTAATCTATGGGTGTTCTGCTCCTGTTGGTCCAATCTATGGGAGTTCGTTGCCTCTTGGACTAATCCAAAGGACATCGTCACCTCTTGGTCCATTCAAAGGGAGTTCGTCCTGTTGGTCCAATCTACGGGATTTCGTCTCCTCTTGGACCAATCTAAGGGAGTTCGTCTCTTCTTGGACCAATCTAAGGGAGTTCGTCTCCTCTTGGACCAATCTAACGGAGTTCGTCTTCTTGGTCCAATCTAAGGGAGTTCGTCATCTCTTGGACCTATCCAAAGGTCTTCGTCTCCTCTTGGTCCATTCTGGGGGAGTTCGTCTCCTCCTGGACTAATCTAAGGGTGTTCGGCTCCTGTTGGTCCAATCTATGGGATTTCGTCGCCTCTTGGACCAATCCATAGGACTTTGTCACCTCTTGATCAAATCTACTGTAGTTCGATCTCTTGGTCAAGTCTAAGGGAGTTCGTCTTCTATTGGACCAATCTAAATGAGTTCCTCCTGTTGGTCCAATCATGGGGAATTCGTCTCCTCTTGGACCAATCTAAAGGAGTTCGTGCTGTTGGTCCAATCTCGGGGAATTCGTCTCCTCTTGGACCAATCTATGGGAGTTCGTCTCCACTTGGTCCAATCTAAGGGAGTTCGTCCCCTCTTGGACCAATCTAACGGACTTCGTCTCCTCTTGGTCTAATCTAAGGGAGTTCGTCCTCTTGGTCCAATCAAAAGAAGTTCGTCCTCCCTTGGACCAATCTAAAGGAGTTCGTCTCCTCTTGGTCGATTCAAAGGGAGTTCGTCCTATTGGTCCAATCTACGGGATTTCGTCCCTTCTTGGACCAATCTAAAGGAGTTCGTCTCTTCTTGGACCAATCTAAGGGAGTTCGTGTCCTCTTGTACCAATCTAACGGAGTTCGTCTTCTTGGTCCAATCTATGGGAGTTCGTCATATCTTGGACCTATCCAAAGGTCTTCGTCTCCTCTTGGTCCATTCTAGGGGAATTCAGCTCCTCTTGGACTAATCTATGGGTGTTCTGCTCCTGTTGGTCCAATCTATGGGAGTTCGTTGCCTCTTGGACTAATCCAAAGGACATCGTCACCTCTTGGTCAAATCTAATGTAGTTCTTCCTCTTGGTCAAGTCTAAGGGAGTTCGTCTTCTATTGGACCAATCCAAATGAGTTCCTCCTCTTGGTCCAATCATGGGGAATTCGTCTCCACTTGGACCAATCTAAAGGAGTTCGTCATCTTGGTCCAATCTCGGGGAATTCGTCTCCTCTTGGACCAATCTATGGGAATTCGTCTCCACTTGGTCCAATCTAAGGGAGTTCGTCCCCTCTGGGACCAATCTAACGGAGTTCGTCTCCTCTTGGTCTAATCTAATGGTGTTCGTCCTCTTGGTCCAATCAAAAGAAGTTCGTCCTCTCTTGGACCAATCTAAAGGAGTTCGTCTCCTCTTGGTCAATTCAAAAGGACATCGTCCTATTGGTCCAATCTACGGTATTTCTTCCTTCTTGGACCAATCTAAGGGAGTTCGTCTCTTCTTGGACCAATCTAAGGGAGTTCGTCTCCTCTTGGACCAATCTAACGGAGTTTGCCTTCTTGGTCCAATCCAAGGGAGTTCGTCATCTCTTGGACCTATCCAAAGGTGTTCGTCTCCTCTTGGTCCAATCTAGGGGAGTTCGTCTACTCTTGGTCCAATCTATGGGAGTTGGTCCCCTTTTGGTCCAATCAATGGGAGTTCGTCCCCTCTTGGACCAATCCAAAGGACTTCGTCACCTCTTGGTGATATCTAATGTAGTTCATCCTCTGTGTCAAGTCTGAGGGAGTTCGTCTTCTATTGGACCAATCTAAATGAGTTCCTCCTCTTGGTCCAATCATGGGGAATTCGTCTCCTCTTGGACCAATATAAAGGAGTTCGTCCTCTTGGTCCAATCTCGCGGAATTCGTCTCCTCTTGGACCAATCTATGGGAGTTCGTCTCCACTTGGTCCAATCTAAGGGAGTTCGTCCCCTCTTGGACCAATCTAACGGACTTCGTCTCCTCTTGGTCTAATCTAAGGGAGTTCGTCCTCTTGGTCCAATCAAAAGAAGTTCGTCCTCCCTTGGACCAATCTAAAGGAGTTCGTCTCCTCTTGGTCCATTCAAAGGGAGTTCGTCCTATTGGTCCAATCTACGGGATTTCGTCCCTTCTTGGACCAATCTAAAGGAGTTCGTCTCTTCTTGGACCAATCTAAGGGAGTTCGTCTCCTCTTGTACCAATCTAACGGAGTTCGTCTTCTTGGTCCAATCTAAGGGAGTTCGTCATATCTTGGACCTATCCAAAGGTCTTCGTCTCCTCTTGGTCCATTCTAGGGGAATTCAGCTCCTCTTGGACTAATCTATGGGTGTTCTGCTCCTGTTGGTCCAATCTATGGGAGTTCGTTGCCTCTTGGACTAATCCAAAGGACATCGTCACCTCTTGGTCAAATCTAATGTAGTTCTTCCTCTTGGTCAAGTCTAAGGGAGTTCGTCTTCTATTGGACCAATCCAAATGAGTTCCTCCTCTTGGTCCAATCATGGGGAATTCGTCTCCACTTGGACCAATCTAAAGGAGTTCGTCCTCTTGGTCCAATCTCGGGGAATTCGTCTCCTCTTGGACCAATCTATGGGAATTCGTCTCCACTTGGTCCAATCTAAGGGAGTTCGTCCCCTCTTGGACCAATCTAACGGAGTTCGTCTCCTCTTGGTCTAATCTAATGGTGTTCGTCCTCTTGGTCCAATCAAAAGAAGTTCGTCCTCTCTTGGACCAATCTAAAGGAGTTCGTCTCCTCTTGGTCAATTCAAAGGGACATCGTCCTATTGGTCCAATCTACGGTATTTCGTCCCTTCTTGGACCAATCTATGGGAGTTCGTCTTTTCTTGGACCAATCTAAGGGAGTTCGTCTCCTCTTGGACCAATCTAACGGAGTTTGCCTTCTTGGTCCAATCCAAGGGAGTTCGTCATCTCTTGGACCTATCCAAAGGTGTTCGTCTCCTCTTGGTCCAATCTAGGGGAGTTCGTCTACTCTTGGTCCAATCTATGGGAGTTGGTCCCCTTTTGGTCCAATCAATGGGAGTTCGTCCCCTCTTGGACCAATCCAAAGGACTTCGTCACCTCTTGGTGATATCTAATGTAGTTCATCCTCTGTGTCAAGTCTGAGGGAGTTCGTCTTCTATTGGACCAATCTAAATGAGTTCCTCCTCTTGGTCCAATCATGGGGAATTCGTCTCCTCTTGGACCAATCTAAAGGAGTTCGTCCTCTTGGTCCAATCTCGGGGAATTCGTCTCCTCTTGGACCAATCTATGGGAGTTCGTCTCCACTTGGTCCAATCTAAGGGAGTTTGTCCCCTCTTGGACCAATCTAACGGACTTCGTCTCCTCTTGGTCTAATCTAAGGGAGTTCGTCCTCTTGGTCCAATCAAAAGAAGTTCGTCCTCCCTTGGACCAATCTAAAGGAGTTCGTCTCCTCTTGGTCCATTCAAAGGGAGTTCGTCCTATTGGTCCAATCTACGGGATTTCGTCCCTTCTTGGACCAATCTAAAGGAGTTCGTCTCTTCTTGGACCAATCTAAGGGAGTTCGTCTCCTCTTGTACCAATCTAACGGAGTTCGTCTTCTTGGTCCAATCTAAGGGAGTTCGTCATATCTTGTACCTATCCAAAGGTCTTCGTCTCCTCTTGGTCCTTTCTAGGGGAATTCAGCTCCTCTTGGACTAATCTATGGGTGTTCTGCTCCTGTTGGTCCAATCTATGGGAGTTCGTTGCCCCTTGGACTAATCCAAAGGACATCGTCACCTCTTGGTCAAATCTAATGTAGTTCTTCCTCTTGGTCAAGTCTAAGGGAGTTCGTCTTCTATTGGACCAATCCAAATGAGTTCCTCCTCTTGGTCCAATCATGGGGAATTCGTCTCCACTTGGACCAATCTAAAGGAGTTCGTCCTCTTGGTCCAATCTCGGGGAATTCGTCTCCTCTTGGACCAATCTATGGGAATTCGTCTCCACTTGGTCCAATCTAACGGAGTTCGTCCCCTCTTGGACGAATCTAACGGAGTTCGTCTCCTCTTGGTCTAATCTAATGGTGTTCGTCCTCTTGGTCCAATCAAAAGAAGTTCGTCCTCTCTTGGACCAATCTAAAGGAGTTCGTCTCCTCTTGGTCAATTCAAAGGGACTTCGTCCTATTGGTCCAATCTACGGTATTTCGTCCCTTCTTGGACCAATCTAAGGGAGTTCGTCTCTTCTTGGACCAATCTAAGGGAGTTCGTCTCCTCTTGGACCAATCTAACGGAGTTTGCCTTCTTGGTCCAATCCAAGGGAGTTCGTCATCTCTTGGACCTATCCAAAGGTGTTCGTCTCCTCTTGGTCCAATCTAGGGGAGTTCGTCCACTCTTGGTCCAATCTATGGGAGTTGGTCCCCTTTTGGTCCAATCAATGGGAGTTCGTCCCCTCTTGGACCAATCCAAAGGACTTCGTCACCTCTTGGTGATATCTAATGTAGTTCATCCTCTGTGTCAAGTCTGAGGGAGTTCGTCTTCTATTGGACCAATCTAAATGAGTTCCTCCTCTTGGTCCAATCATGGGGAATTCGTCTCCTCTTGGACCAATCTAAAGGAGTTCGTCCTCTTGGTCCAATCTCGGGGAATTCGTGTCCTTTTGGACCAATCTATGGGAGTTCGTCTCCACTTGGTCCAATCTAAGGGAGTTCGTCCCCTCTTGGACCAATCTAACGGAGTTCGTCTCCTCTTGGTCTAATCTAATGGTGTTCGTCCTCTTGGTCCAATCAAAAGAAGTTCGTCCTCTCATGGACCAATCTAAAGGAGTTCGTCTCCTCTTGGTCAATTCAAAGGGACTTCGTCCTATTGGTCCAATCTACGGTATTTCGTCCCTTCTTGGACCAATCTAAGGGAGTTCGTCTCTTCTTGGACCAATCTAAGGGAGTTCGTCTCCTCTTGGACCAATCTAACGGAGTTTGCCTTCTTGGTCCAATCCAAGGGAGTTCGTCATCTCTTGGACCTATCCAAAGGTGTTCGTCTCCTCTTGGTCCAATCTAGGGGAGTTCGTCCACTCTTGGTCCAATCTATGGGAGTTGGTCCCCTTTTGGTCCAATCAATGGGAGTTCGTCCCCTCTTGGACCAATCCAAAGGACTTCGTCACCTCTTGGTGATATCTAATGTAGTTCATCCTCTGTGTCAAGTCTGAGGGAGTTCGTCTTCTATTGGACCAATCTAAATGAGTTCCTCCTCTTGGTCCAATCATGGGGAATTCGTCTCCTCTTGGACCAATCTAAAGGAGTTCGTCCTCTTGGTCCAATCTCGGGGAATTCGTGTCCTTTTGGACCAATCTATGGGAGTTCGTCTCCACTTGGTCCAATCTAAGGGAGTTCGTCCCCTCTTGGACCAATCTAACGGAGTTCGTCTCCTCTTGGTCTAATCTAAGGGAGTTCGTCCTCTTGGTCCAATCAAAAGAATTTCGTCCTCTCTTGGACCAATCTAAAGGTGTCGTCTCCTCTTGGTCCATTCAAAGGGAGTTCGTCCTATTGGTCCAATCTACGGGATTTCGTCCCTTCTTGGACCAATCTAATGGAGTTCGTCTCCTCTTGGACCAATCTAACGGAGTTCGTCTTCTTGGTCCAATCTAAGGGCGTTCGTCATCTCTTGGACCTATCCAAAGGTGTTCGTCTCCTCTTGGTCCAATCTAGGGGAGTTCGTCTACTCTTGGTCCAATCTAAGGGAGTTGGTCCCCTCTTGGTCCAATCAATGGGAGTTCGTCCCCTCTTGGACCAATCCAAAGGACTTCGTCACCTCTTGGTGATATCTAATGTCGTTCGTCCTCTGTGTCAAGTTTGAGGGAGTTCGTCTTCTATTGGACCAATCTAAATGAGTTCCTCCTCTTGGTCCAATCATGGGGAATTCGTCTCCTCTTGGACCAATCTAAAGGAGTTCGTCCTCTTGGTCCAATCTCGGGGAATTCGTCTCCTCTTGGACCAATCTATGGGAGTTCGTCTCCACTTGGTCCAATCTAAGGGAGTTCGTCCCCTCTTGGACCAATCTAACAGAGTTCGTCTCCTCTTCGTCTAATCTAAGGGACTTCGTCCTCTTGGTCCAAACAAAAGAAGTTCGTCCTCTCTTGGACCAATCTAAAGGAGTTTGTCTCCTCTTGGTCCATTCAAAGGGTGTTCGTCCTATTGGTCCAATCCAAGGGATTTCGCCTCTTCTTGGACCAATCTAAGGGAGTTCGTCTCTTCTTGGACCAATCTAAGGGAGTTCGTCTCCTCTTGGACCAATCTAACGGTGTTCGTCTTCTTGGTCGAATCTAAGGGAGTTCGTCATCTCTTGGACCTATCGAAAGGTGTTCGTCTGCTCTTGGTCCAATCTAGGGGAGTTCGTCTACTCTTGGTCCAATCTATGGGAGTTGGTCCCCTCTTGTTCCAATCTATGGGAGTTCGTCGCCTCTCGGACCAATCCAAAGGACTTCGTCACCTCTTGGTCAAATCTAATGTAGTTCGCCATCTTGGTCAAGCCTAAGGGAGTTCGTCTTCTATTTGACCAATCTGAATGAGTTCCTCCTCTTGGTCCAATCATGGGGAATTCGTCTCCTCTTGGACCAATCTAAAGGAGTTCATCTCCTCTTGGTCCATTCAAAGGGAGTTCGTCCTATTGGTCCAATCTACGGGATTTCGTCCCTTCTTGGACCAATCTAAAGGAGTTCGTCTCTTCTTGGACCAATCTAAGGGAGTTCGTTTCCTCTTGGACCAATCTAACGGAGTTTGCCTTCTTGGACCTATCCAAAGGTCTTCGTCTCCTCTTGGTCCATTCTAGGGGAATTCGTCTCCTCTTGGACTAATCTATGGGTGTTCTGCTCCTGTTGGTCCAATCTATGGGAGTTCGTCGCCTCTTGGACCAATCCAAAGGACATCGTCACCTCTTGGTCAAATCTAATGTAGTTCGTCCTCTTGGTCAAGTCTAAGGGAGTTCGTCTTCTATTGGACCAATCTAAATAAGTTCCTCCTCTTGGTCCAATCATGGGGAATTCGTCTCCTCTTGGACCAATCTAAAGGAGTTCGTCCTCTTGGTCCAATCTCGGGGAATTCGTCTCCTCTTGGACCAATCTATGGGAGTTTGTCTCCACTTGGTCCAATCTAAGGGAGTTTGTCCCCTCTTCGACCAATCTAACGTAGTTCGTCTCCTCTTGGTCTAATCTAAGGGAGTTTGTCCTCTGTCCAATCAAAAGAAGTTCGTCCTCTCTTGGACCATCTAAAGGAGTTCGTCCTCTTGGTCCAATCTCGGGGAATTCGTCTCCTCTTGGACCAATCTATGGGAGTTTGTCTCCACTTGGTCCAATCTAAGGGAGTTTGTCCCCTCTTCGACCAATCTAACGTAGTTCGTCTCCTCTTGGTCTAATCTAAGGGAGTTCGTCCTCCGTCCAATCAAAAGAAGTTCGTCCTCTCTTGGACCATCTAAAGTAGTTCGTCCTCTTGGTCCAATCTCGGGGAATTCGTCTCCTCTTGGACCAATCTATGGGAGTTCGTCTCCACTTGGTCCAATCTAAGGGAGTTCGTCCCCTCTTGGACCAATCTAACAGAGTTCGTCTCCTCTTGGTCTAATCTAAGGGACTTCGTCCTCTTGGTCCAAACAAAAGAAGTTCGTCCTCTCTTGGACCAATCTAAAGGAGTTTGTCTCCTCTTGGTCCATTCAAAGGGTGTTCGTCCTATTGGTCCAATCCAAGGGATTTCGCCTCTTCTTGGACCAATCTAAGGGAGTTCGTCTCTTCTTGGACCAATCTAAGGGAGTTCGTCTCCTCTTGGACCAATCTAACGGTGTTCTTTTTCTTGGTCGAATCTAAGGGAGTTCGTCATCTCTTGGACCTATCGAAAGGTGTTCGTCTGCTCTTGGTCCAATCAAGGGGAGTTCGTCTACTCTTGGTCCAATCTATGGGAGTTGGTCCCCTCTTGTTCCAATCTATGGGAGTTCGTCGCCTCTTGGACCAATCCAAAGGACTTCGTCACCTCTTGGACCAATCTAAGGGAGTTCGTCTCTTCTTGGACCAATCTAAGGGAGTTCGTCTCCTCTTGGACCAATCTAACGGAGTTCGTCTTCTTGGTCCAATCTAAGGGAGTTCGTCATCTCTTGGACCTATCCAAAGGTCTTCGTCTCCTCTTGGTCCATTCTAGGGGAGTTCGTCTCCTCTTGGACTAATCTAAGGGTGTTCGGCTCCTGTTGGTCGAATCTATGGGAGTTCGTCGCCTCTTGGACCAATCCAAAGGACTTCGTCACCTCTTGGTCAAATCTAATGTAGTTCGCCCTGTTGGTCAAGCCTAAGGGAGTTCGTCTTCTATTGGACCAATCTAAATGAGTTCCTCCTCTTGGTCCAATCATGGGGAATTCGTCTCCTCTTGGACCAATCTAAAGGAATTCGTCCTCTTGGTCCAATCTCGGGGAATTTGTCTCCTCTTGGACCAATCTATGGGAGTTCGTCTCCACTTGGTCCAAGCTAAGGGAGTTCGTCCCCTCTTGGACCAATCTAACGGAGTTCGTCTCCTCTTGGTCTAATCTAAGGGAGTTCGTCCTCTTGGTCCAATCAAAAGAAGTTCGTCCTCTCTTGGACCAATCTAAAGGAGTTCGTCTCCTCTTGGTCCATTCAAAGGGAGTTCGTCCTATTGGTCCAATCTACTGGATTTCGTCCCTTCTTGGACCAATCTAAGGGAGTTCATCTCTTCTTGGACCAATCTAAGGGAGTTCGTCTTCTCTTGGTCCATTCAAAGGGAGTTCGTCCTATTGGTCCAATCTACGGGATTTCGTCCCTTCTTGGACCAAAATATGGGAGTTCGTCTCCTCTTGGAACAATCTAACGGAGTTCGTCTTCTTGGTCCAATCTAAGGGAGTTCGTCATCTCTTGGACCTATCCAAAGGTGTTCGTCTCCACTTGGTCCAATCTAGGGGAGTTCGTCTACTCTTGGTCCAATCTAAGGGAGTTGGTCCCCTCTTGGTCCAATCAATGGGAGTTCGTCCCCTCTTGGACCAATCTGACGGAGTTCGTCTCCTCGTGGTCTAATCTAAGGGAGTTCGTCCTCTTGGTCCAATCAAAACAAGTTTGTCCTCTCTTCGACCAATCTAAAGGAGTTCGTCTCTCCTTGGTCCATTCAAAGGGAGTTCGTGCTATTGGTCCAATCTACGGGATTTCATCCCTTCTTGGACCAATCTAAGGGAGTTCGTCTCTTCTTGGACCAATCTAATGGAGTTCGTCTCCTCTTGGACCAATCCAACGGAGTTCGTCTTCTTGGTCCAATTTAAGGGAGTTCGTCATCTTTTGGACCTATCCAAAGGTGTTCGTCTCCTCTTGGTCCAATCTAGGGGAGTTCGTCTACTCATGGTCCAATCTAAGGGAGTTGGTCCCCTCTTGGTCCAATCAATGGGAGTTCGTCCCCTCTTGGACCAATCCAAAGGACTTCGTCACCTCTTGGTGATATCGAAAGTAGTTCGTACTTTGTGTCAAGTCTGTGGGAGTTCGTCTTCTATTGGACCAATCTAAATGAGTTCCACCTCTTGGTCCAATCATGGGGAATTCGTCTCCTCTTCGACCAATCTAAAGGAGTTCGTCCTCTTGGTCCAATCTCGGGGAATTCGTCTCCTCTTTGACCAATCTATGGGAGTTCGTCTCCTCTTGGTCCAATCTAACGGAGTTCGTCTCCTCTTGGTCTAATCTAAAGGAGTTCGTCTCCTCTTGGTCCTTTCAAAGGGAGTTCGTCTACTCTTGGTCCAATCTAAGGGAGTTGGTCCCCTCTTGGTCCAATCAATGGGAGTTCGTCCACTCTTGGACCAATCCAAAGGACTTCGTCACCTCTTGGTGATATCTAATGTAGTTCGTACTTTGTGTCAAGTCTGAGGGAGTTCGTCTTCTATTGGACTAATCTAAATGAGTTCCTCCTCTTGGTCCAATCATGGGGAATTCGTCTCCTCTTGGACCAATCTAAAGGAGTTCGTTCTCTTGGTCCAATCTCGGGGAATTCCTCTCCTTTTGGACCAATCTATGGGAGTTCGTCTCCTTTTGGTCCAATCTAAGGGAGTTCGTCCCCTCTTGGACCAATCTAAAGGAGTTCGTCTCCTCTTGTACCATTCAAAGGGAGTTCGTCCTATTGGTCCAATCTACGGGATTTCGTCCCTTCTTGGACCAATCTAAGGGAGTTCGTCTCTTCTTGGACGAATCTAAGGCAGTTCGTATCCTCTTGGACCAATCAAACGGAGTTCGTCTTCTTGGTCCAATCTAAGGGAGTTCGTCATCTCTTGGACCTATCCAAAGGTGTTCGTCTCCACTTGGTCCAATCTAGGGGAGTTCGTCTACTCTTGGTCCAATCTAAGGGAGTTGGTCCCCTCATGGTCCAATCAATGGGAGTTCGTCCCCTCTTGGACCAATCTGACGGAGTTCGTCTCCTCGTGGTCTAATCTAAGGGAGTTCGTCCTCTTGGTCCAATCAACAGAAGTTTGTCCTCTCTTCGACCAATCTAAAGGAGTTCGTCTCTTCTTGGTCCATTCAAAGGGAGTTCGTGCTATTGGTCCAATCTACGGGATTTCATCCCTTCTTGGACCAATCTAAGGGAGTTCGTCTCTTCTTGGACCAATCTAATGGAGTTCGTCTCCTCTTGGACCAATCCAACGGAGTTCGTCTTCTTGGTCCAATTTAAGGGAGTTCGTCATCTTTTGGACCTATCCAAAGGTGTTCGTCTCCTCTTGGTCCAATCATGGGGAGTTCGTCTACTCATGGTCCAATCTAAGGGAGTTGGTCCCCTCTTGGTCCAATCAATGGGAGTTCGTCCCCTCTTGGACCAATCCAAAGGACTTCGTCACCTCTTGGTCAAATCTAATGTAGTTCGTCATCTTGGTCAAGGCTAAGGGAGTTCGTCTCCTATTGGACCAATCTGAATGAGTTCGTCCTCTTGGTCCAATCATGGGGAATTCGTCTCCTTTCGGACCAATCTAAAGGAGTTCGTCCTCTTGGTCCAATCAAAAGAAGTTCGTCCTCTCTTGGACTAATCTAAAGGAGTTCGTCTCCTCTTGGTCCATTCAAAGGGAGTTCGTCCTATTGGTCCAATCTATGGGATTTCGTCTCTTCTTGGACCTATCTAATGGAGTTCGTCTCTTCTTGGACCATTCTAAGGGAGTTCGTCTCCTCTTGGACCAATCTAACGGAGTTCGTCTTCTTGGTCCAATCTAAGGGAGTTCGTCATCTCTTGGACCTATCCAAACGTGTTCGTCTCCTCTTGGTCCAATCTAGGGGAGTTCGTCTACTCTTGGTCCAATCTATGGGAGTTCGTCTCCACTTGGTCCAATCTAAGGGAGTTCGTCCCCTCTTGGACCAATCTAACGGACTTCGTCTCCTCTTGGTCTAATCTAAGGGAGTTCGTCCTCTTGGTCCAATCAAAAGAAGTTCGTCCTCCCTTGGACCAATCTAAAGGAGTTCGTCTCCTCTTGGTCCATTCAAAGGGAGTTCGTCCTATTGGTCCAATCTACGGGATTTCGTCCCTTCTTGGACCAATCTAAAGGAGTTCGTCTCTTCTTGGACCAATCTAAGGGAGTTCGTCTCCTCTTGTACCAATCTAACGGAGTTCGTCTTCTTGGTCCAATCTAAGGGAGTTCGTCATATCTTGGACCTATCCAAAGGTCTTCGTCTCCTCTTGGTCCTTTCTAGGGGAATTCAGCTCCTCTTGGACTAATCTATGGGTGTTCTGCTCCTGTTGGTCCAATCTATGGGAGTTCGTTGCCCCTTGGACTAATCCAAAGGACATCGTCACCTCTTGGTCAAATCTAATGTAGTTCTTCCTCTTGGTCAAGTCTAAGGGAGTTCGTCTTCTATTGGACCAATCCAAATGAGTTCCTCCTCTTGGCCCAATCATGGGGAATTCGTCTCCACTTGGACCAATCTAAAGGAGTTCGTCCTCTTGGTCCAATCTCGGGGAATTCGTCTCCTCTTGGACCAATCTATGGGAATTCGTCTCCACTTGGTCCAATCTAAGGGAGTTCGTCCCCTCTTGGACCAATCTAACGGAGTTCGTCTCCTCTTGGTCTAATCTAATGGTGTTCGTCCTCTTGGTCCAATCAAAAGAAGTTCGTCCTCTCTTGGACCAATCTAAAGGAGTTCGTCTCCTCTTGGTCAATTCAAAGGGACTTCGTCCTATTGGTCCAATCTACGGTATTTCGTCCCTTCTTGGACCAATCTAAGGGAGTTCGTCTCTTCTTGGACCAATCTAAGAGAGTTCGTCTCCTCTTGGACCAATCTAACGGAGTTTGCCTTCTTGGTCCAATCTCGGGGAATTCGTCTCCTCTTGGACCAATCTATGGGAATTCGTCTCCACTTGGTCCAATCTAAGGGAGTTCGTCCCCTCTTGGACCAATCTAACGGAGTTCGTCTCCTCTTGGTCTAATCTAATGGTGTTCGTCCTCTTGGTCCAATCAAAAGAAGTTCGTCCTCTCTTGGACCAATCTAAAGGAGTTCGTCTCCTCTTGGTCAATTCAAAGGGACTTCGTCCTATTGGTCCAATCTACGGTATTTCGTCCCTTCTTGGACCAATCTAAGGGAGTTCGTCTCTTCTTGGACCAATCTAAGAGAGTTCGTCTCCTCTTGGACCAATCTAACGGAGTTTGCCTTCTTGGTCCAATCCAAGGGAGTTCGTCATC
Source organism: Melaleuca quinquenervia (assembly GCA_030064385.1). NCBI lineage: Eukaryota > Viridiplantae > Streptophyta > Magnoliopsida > Myrtales > Myrtaceae > Melaleuca > Melaleuca quinquenervia. Next base: position 30,077 of record JAPVXF010000026.1, on the reverse strand, counting down.
TCTTGGACCTATCCAAAGGTGTTCGTCTCCTCTTGGTCCAATCTAGGGGAGTTCGTCTACTCTTGGTCCAATCTATGGGAGTTGGTCCCCTTTTGGTCCAATCAATGGGAGTTCGTCCCCTCTTGGACCAATCCAAAGGACTTCGTCACCTCTTGGTGATATCTAATGTAGTTCATCCTCTGTGTCAAGTCTGAGGGAGTTCGTCTTCTATTGGACCAATCTAAATGAGTTCCTCCTCTTGGTCCAATCATGGGGAATTCGTCTCCTCTTGGACCAATCTAAAGGAGTTCGTCCTCTTGGTCCAATCTCGGGGAATTCGTCTCCTTTTGGACCAATCTACGGGAGTTCGTCTCCACTTGGTCCAATCTAAGGGAGTTCGTCCCCTCTTGGACCAATCTAACGGAGTTCGTCTCCTCTTGGTCTAATCTAATGGTGTTCCTCCTCTTGGTCCAATCAAAAGAAGTTCGTCCTCTCTTGGACCAATCTAAAGGAGTTCGTCTCCTCTTGGTCAATTCAAAGGGACTTCGTCCTATTGGTCCAATCTACGGGATTTCGTCCCTTCTTGGACCAATCTAAGGGAGTTCGTCTCTTCTTGGACCAATCTAAGGGAGTTCGTCTCCTCTTGGACCAATCTAACGGAGTTTGCCTTCTTGGTCCAATCCAAGGGAGTTCGTCATCTCTTGGACCTATCCAAAGGTGTTCGTCTCCTCTTGGTCCAATCTAGGGGAGTTCGTCCACTCTTGGTCCAATCAATGGGAGTTGGTCCCCTTTTGGTCCAATCAATGGGAGTTCGTCCCCTCTTGGACCAATCCAAAGGACTTCGTCACCTCTTGGTGATATCTAATGTAGTTCATCCTCTGTGTCAAGTCTGAGGGAGTTCGTCTTCTATTGGACCAATCTAAATGAGTTCCTCCTCTTGGTCCAATCATGGGGAATTCGTCTCCTCTTGGACCAATCTAAAGGAGTTCGTCCTCTTGGTCCAATCTCGGGGAATTCGTGTCCTTTTGGACCAATCTATGGGAGTTCGTCTCCACTTGGTCCAATCTAAGGGAGTTCGTCCCCTCTTGGACCAATCTAACGGAGTTCGTCTCCTCTTGGTCTAATCTAATGGTGTTCGTCCTCTTGGTCCAATCAAAAGAAGTTCGTCCTCTCTTGGACCAATCTAAAGGAGTTCGTCCCCTCATGGTCCATTCAAAGGGAGTTCGTCCTATCGGTCCAATCTCCGGGATTTCGTCCCTTCTTGGACCAATCTAAGGGAGTTCGTCTCTTCTTGGACCAATCTAAGGGAGTTCGTCTCCTCTTGGACCAATCTAACGGAGTTCGTCTTCTTGGTCCAATCTAAGGGAGTTCGTCATCTCTTGGACCTATCCAAAGGTGTTCGTCTCCTCTTGGTCCAATCTAGGGGAGTTCGTCTACTCTTGGTCCAATCTATGGGAGTTGGTCCCCTTTTGGTCCAATCAATGGGAGTTCGTCCCCTCTTGGAACAATCCAAAGGACTTCGTCACCTTTTGGTGATATCTAATGTAGTTCCTCCTCTGTGTCAAGTCTGAGGGAGTTCGTCTTCTGTTGGACCAATCTAAATGAGTTCCTCCTCTTGGTCCAATCATGGGGAATTCGTCTCCTCTTGGACCAATCTAAAGGAGTTCGTCCTCTTGGTCCAATCTCGGGGAATTCGTCTCCTCTAGGACCAATCTATGGGAGTTCGTCTCCTCTTGGTCCAATCTAAGGGAGTTCGTCCCCTCTTGGACCAATCTAACGGACTTCGTCTCCTCTTGGTCTAATCTAAGGGAGTTCGTCCTCTTGGTCCAATCAAAAGAAGTTCGTCCTCTCTTGGACCAATCTAAAGGAGTTCGTCTCCTCTTGGTCCATTCAAAGGGAGTTCGTCCTATTGGTCCAATCTACGGGATTTCGTCCCTTCTTGGACCAATCTAAAGTAGTTCGTATCTTCTTGGACCAATCTAAGGGAGTTCGTCTCCTCTTGGACCTATCTAACGGAGTTCGTCTTCTTGGTCCAATCTAAGGGAGTTCGTCATATCTTGGACCTATCCAAAGGTCTTCGTCTCCTCTTGGTCCATTCTAGGGGAATTCATCTCCTCTTGGACTAATCTATGGGTGTTCGGGTCCTGTTGGTCCAATCAATGGGAGTTCGTCGCCTCTTGGACCAATGCAAAGGACATTGTCAGCTCTTAGTCAAATCTAATGTAGTTCGTCCTCTTGATCAAGTCTAAGGGAGTTCGTCTTCTATTGGACCAATCTAAATGAGTTCCTCCTCTTGGTCCAATCATGGGGAATTGGTCTCCTCTTGGACCAATCTAAAGGAGTTCGTCCGCTCTTGGACCAATCTAAAGGAGTTCGTCCCCTCATGGTCCATTCAAAGGGAGTTCGTCCTATCGGTCCAATCTACGGGATTTCGTCCCTTCTTGGACCAATCTAAGGGAGTTCGTCTCTTCTTGGACCAATCTAAGGGAGTTCGTCTCCTCTTGGACCAATCTAACGGAGTTCGTCTTCTTGGTCCAATCTAAGGGAGTTCGTCATCTCTTGGACCTATCCAAAGGTGTTCGTCTCCTCTTGGTCCAATCTAGGGGAGTTCGTCTACTCTTGGTCCAATCTATGGGAGTTGGTCCCCTCTTGGTCCAATCAATGGGAGTTCGTCCCCTCTTGGACCAATCCAAAGGACTTCGTCACCTCTTGGTGATATCTAATGTAGTTCGTCCTCTGTGTCAAGTCTGAGGGAGTTCGTCTTCTATTGCACCAATGTAAATGAGTTCCTCCTCTTGGTCCAATAATGGGGAATTCGTCTCCTCATGGACCAATCTAAAGGAGTTCGTCCTCTTGGTCCAATCTCAGGGAATTCGTCTCCTCTTGGACCAATCTATGGGAGTTCGTCTCCACTTGGTCCAATCTAAGGGAGTTCGTCCCCTCTTGGACCAATCTATTGGAGTTCGTCTCCTCTTGGTCTAATCTAAGGGAGTTCGTCCTCTTGGTCCAATCAAAAGAATTTCGTCCTCTCTTGGACCAATCTAAAGGAGTTCGTCTCCTCTTGGTCCATTCAAAGGGAGTTCGTCCTATTGGTCCAATCTACGGGATTTCGTCCCTTCTTGGACCAATCTAAGGGAGTTCGTCTCTTCTTGGACCAATCTAATGGAGTTCGTCTCCTCTTGGACCAATCTAACGGAGTTCGTCTTCTTGGTCCAATCTAAGGGCGTTCGTCATCTCTTGGACCTATCCAAAGGTGTTCGTCTCCTCTTGGTCCAATCTAGGGGAGTTCGTCTACTCTTGGTCCAATCTAAGGGAGTTGGTCCCCTCTTGGTCCAATCAATGGGAGTTCGTCCCCTCTTGGACCAATCCAAAGGACTTCGTCACCTCTTGGTGATATCTAATGTAGTTCGTCCTCTGTGTCAAGTTTGAGGGAGTTCGTCTTCTATTGGACCAATCTAAATGAGTTCCTCCTCTTGGTCCAATCATGGGGAATTCGTCTCCTCTTGGACCAATCTAAAGGAGTTCGTCCTCTTGGTCCAATCTCGGGGAATTCGTCTCCTCTTGGACCAATCTATGGGAGTTCGTCTCCACTTGGTCCAATCTAAGGGAGTTCGTCCCCTCTTGGACCAATCTAACGGAGTTCGTCTCCTCTTGGTCTAATCTAAGGGACTTCGTCCTCTTGGTCCAAACAAAAGAAGTTCGTCCTCTCTTGGACCAATCTAAAGGAGTTTGTCTCCTCTTGGTCCATTCAAAGGGTGTTCGTCCTATTGGTCCAATCCAAGGGATTTCGCCTCTTCTTGGACCAATCTAAGGGAGTTCGTCTCTTCTTGGACCAATCTAAGGGAGTTCGTCTCCTCTTGGACCAATCTAACGGAGTTTGCCTTCTTGGTCCAATCCAAGGGAGTTCGTCATCTCTTGGACCTATCCAAAGGTGTTCGTCTCCTCTTGGTCCAATCTAGGGGAGTTCGTCCACTCTTGGTCCAATCAATGGGAGTTGGTCCCCTTTTGGTCCAATCAATGGGAGTTCGTCCCCTCTTGGACCAATCCAAAGGACTTCGTCACCTCTTGGTGATATCTAATGTAGTTCATCCTCTGTGTCAAGTCTGAGGGAGTTCGTCTTCTATTGGACCAATCTAAATGAGTTCCTCCTCTTGGTCCAATCATGGGGAATTCGTCTCCTCTTGGACCAATCTAAAGGAGTTCGTCCTCTTGGTCCAATCTCGGGGAATTCGTGTCCTTTTGGACCAATCTATGGGAGTTCGTCTCCACTTGGTCCAATCTAAGGGAGTTCGTCCCCTCTTGGACCAATCTAACGGAGTTCGTCTCCTCTTGGTCTAATCTAATGGTGTTCGTCCTCTTGGTCCAATCAAAAGAAGTTCGTCCTCTCTTGGACCAATCTAAAGGAGTTCGTCCCCTCATGGTCCATTCAAAGGGAGTTCGTCCTATCGGTCCAATCTCCGGGATTTCGTCCCTTCTTGGACCAATCTAAGGGAGTTCGTCTCTTCTTGGACCAATCTAAGGGAGTTCGTCTCCTCTTGGACCAATCTAACGGAGTTCGTCTTCTTGGTCCAATCTAAGGGAGTTCGTCATCTCTTGGACCTATCCAAAGGTGTTCGTCTCCTCTTGGTCCAATCTAGGGGAGTTCGTCTACTCTTGGTCCAATCTATGGGAGTTGGTCCCCTTTTGGTCCAATCAATGGGAGTTCGTCCCCTCTTGGAACAATCCAAAGGACTTCGTCACCTTTTGGTGATATCTAATGTAGTTCCTCCTCTGTGTCAAGTCTGAGGGAGTTCGTCTTCTGTTGGACCAATCTAAATGAGTTCCTCCTCTTGGTCCAATCATGGGGAATTCGTCTCCTCTTGGACCAATCTAAAGGAGTTCGTCCTCTTGGTCCAATCTCGGGGAATTCGTCTCCTCTAGGACCAATCTATGGGAGTTCGTCTCCTCTTGGTCCAATCTAAGGGAGTTCGTCCCCTCTTGGACCAATCTAACGGACTTCGTCTCCTCTTGGTCTAATCTAAGGGAGTTCGTCCTCTTGGTCCAATCAAAAGAAGTTCGTCCTCTCTTGGACCAATCTAAAGGAGTTCGTCTCCTCTTGGTCCATTCAAAGGGAGTTCGTCCTATTGGTCCAATCTACGGGATTTCGTCCCTTCTTGGACCAATCTAAAGTAGTTCGTATCTTCTTGGACCAATCTAAGGGAGTTCGTCTCCTCTTGGACCTATCTAACGGAGTTCGTCTTCTTGGTCCAATCTAAGGGAGTTCGTCATATCTTGGACCTATCCAAAGGTCTTCGTCTCCTCTTGGTCCATTCTAGGGGAATTCATCTCCTCTTGGACTAATCTATGGGTGTTCGGGTCCTGTTGGTCCAATCAATGGGAGTTCGTCGCCTCTTGGACCAATGCAAAGGACATTGTCAGCTCTTAGTCAAATCTAATGTAGTTCGTCCTCTTGATCAAGTCTAAGGGAGTTCGTCTTCTATTGGACCAATCTAAATGAGTTCCTCCTCTTGGTCCAATCATGGGGAATTGGTCTCCTCTTGGACCAATCTAAAGGAGTTCGTCCGCTCTTGGACCAATCTAAAGGAGTTCGTCCCCTCATGGTCCATTCAAAGGGAGTTCGTCCTATCGGTCCAATCTACGGGATTTCGTCCCTTCTTGGACCAATCTAAGGGAGTTCGTCTCTTCTTGGACCAATCTAAGGGAGTTCGTCTCCTCTTGGACCAATCTAACGGAGTTCGTCTTCTTGGTCCAATCTAAGGGAGTTCGTCATCTCTTGGACCTATCCAAAGGTGTTCGTCTCCTCTTGGTCCAATCTAGGGGAGTTCGTCTACTCTTGGTCCAATCTATGGGAGTTGGTCCCCTCTTGGTCCAATCAATGGGAGTTCGTCCCCTCTTGGACCAATCCAAAGGACTTCGTCACCTCTTGGTGATATCTAATGTAGTTCGTCCTCTGTGTCAAGTCTGAGGGAGTTCGTCTTCTATTGCACCAATGTAAATGAGTTCCTCCTCTTGGTCCAATAATGGGGAATTCGTCTCCTCATGGACCAATCTAAAGGAGTTCGTCCTCTTGGTCCAATCTCAGGGAATTCGTCTCCTCTTGGACCAATCTATGGGAGTTCGTCTCCACTTGGTCCAATCTAAGGGAGTTCGTCCCCTCTTGGACCAATCTATTGGAGTTCGTCTCCTCTTGGTCTAATCTAAGGGAGTTCGTCCTCTTGGTCCAATCAAAAGAATTTCGTCCTCTCTTGGACCAATCTAAAGGAGTTCGTCTCCTCTTGGTCCATTCAAAGGGAGTTCGTCCTATTGGTCCAATCTACGGGATTTCGTCCCTTCTTGGACCAATCTAAGGGAGTTCGTCTCTTCTTGGACCAATCTAATGGAGTTCGTCTCCTCTTGGACCAATCTAACGGAGTTCGTCTTCTTGGTCCAATCTAAGGGCGTTCGTCATCTCTTGGACCTATCCAAAGGTGTTCGTCTCCTCTTGGTCCAATCTAGGGGAGTTCGTCTACTCTTGGTCCAATCTAAGGGAGTTGGTCCCCTCTTGGTCCAATCAATGGGAGTTCGTCCCCTCTTGGACCAATCCAAAGGACTTCGTCACCTCTTGGTGATATCTAATGTAGTTCGTCCTCTGTGTCAAGTTTGAGGGAGTTCGTCTTCTATTGGACCAATCTAAATGAGTTCCTCCTCTTGGTCCAATCATGGGGAATTCGTCTCCTCTTGGACCAATCTAAAGGAGTTCGTCCTCTTGGTCCAATCTCGGGGAATTCGTCTCCTCTTGGACCAATCTATGGGAGTTCGTCTCCACTTGGTCCAATCTAAGGGAGTTCGTCCCCTCTTGGACCAATCTAACGGAGTTCGTCTCCTCTTGGTCTAATCTAAGGGACTTCGTCCTCTTGGTCCAAACAAAAGAAGTTCGTCCTCTCTTGGACCAATCTAAAGGAGTTTGTCTCCTCTTGGTCCATTCAAAGGGTGTTCGTCCTATTGGTCCAATCCAAGGGATTTCGCCTCTTCTTGGACCAATCTAAGGGAGTTCGTCTCTTCTTGGACCAATCTAAGGGAGTTCGTCTCCTCTTGGACCAATCTAACGGTCTTCGTCTTCTTGGTCGAATCTAAGGGAGTTCGTCATCTCTTGGACCTATCGAAAGGTGTTCGTCTGCTCTTGGTCCAATCTAGGGGAGTTCGTCTACTCTTGGTCCAATCTATGGGAGTTGGTCCCCTCTTGTTCCAATCTATGGGAGTTCGTCGCCTCTTGGACCAATCCAAAGGACTTCGTCACCTCTTGGTCAAATCTAATGTAGTTCGCCATCTTGGTCAAGCCTAAGGGAGTTCGTCTTCTATTGGACCAATCTGAATGAGTTCCTCCTCTTGGTCCAATCATGGGGAATTCGTCTCCTCATGGACCAATCTAAAGGAGTTCATCTCCTCTTGGTCCATTCAAAGGGAGTTCGTCCTATTGGTCCAATCTACGGGATTTCGTCCCTTCTTGGACCAATCTAAAGGAGTTCGTCTCTTCTTGGACCAATCTAAGGGAGTTCGTTTCCTCTTGGACCAATCTAACGGAGTTCGCCTTCTTGGACCTATCCAAAGGTCTTCGTCTCCTCTTGGTCCATTCTAGGGGAATTCGTCTCCTCTTGGACTAATCTATGGGTGTTCTGCTCCTGTTGGTCCAATCTATGGGAGTTCGTCGCCTCTTGGACCAAACCAAAGGACATCGTCACCTCTTGGTCAAATCTAATGTAGTTCGTCCTCTTGGTCAAGTCTAAGGGAGTTCGTCTTCTATTGGACCAATCTAAATAAGTTCCTCCTCTTGGTCCAATCATGGGGAATTCGTCTCCTCTTGGACCAATCTAAAGGAGTTCGTCCTCTTGGTCCAATCTCGGGGAATTCGTCTCCTCTTGGACCAATCTATGGGAGTTTGTCTCCACTTGGTCCAATCTAAGGGAGTTTGTCCCCTCTTCGACCAATCTAACGTAGTTCGTCTCCTCTTGGTCTAATCTAAGGGAGTTCGTCCTCTGTCCAATCAAAAGAAGTTCGTCCTCTCTTGGACCATCTAAAGGAGTTCGTCCTCTTGGTCCAATCTCGGGGAATTCGTCTCCTCTTGGACCAATCTATGGGAGTTTGTCTCCACTTGGTCCAATCTAAGGGAGTTTGTCCCCTCTTCGACCAATCTAACGTAGTTCGTCTCCTCTTGGTCTAATCTAAGGGAGTTCGTCCTCCGTCCAATCAAAAGAAGTTCGTCCTCTCTTGGACCATCTAAAGTAGTTCGTCCTCTTGGTCCAATCTCGGGGAATTCGTCTCCTCTTGGACCAATCTATGGGAGTTCGTCTCCACTTGGTCCAAACAAAAGAAGTTCGTCCTCTCTTGGACCAATCTAAAGGAGTTTGTCTCCTCTTGGTCCATTCAAAGGGTGTTCGTCCTATTGGTCCAATCCAAGGGATTTCGCCTCTTCTTGGACCAATCTAAGGGAGTTCGTCTCTTCTTGGACCAATCTAAGGGAGTTCGTCTCCTCTTGGACCAATCTAACGGTGTTCTTTTTCTTGGTCGAATCTAAGGGAGTTCGTCATCTCTTGGACCTATCGAAAGGTGTTCGTCTGCTCTTGGTCCAATCAAGGGGAGTTCGTCTACTCTTGGTCCAATCTATGGGAGTTGGTCCCCTCTTGTTCCAATCTATGGGAGTTCGTCGCCTCTTGGACAAATCCAAAGGACTTCGTCACCTCTTGGACCAATCTAAGGGAGTTCGTCTCTTCTTGGACCAATCTAAGGGAGTTCGTCTCCTCTTGGACCAATCTAACGGAGTTCGTCTTCTTGGTCCAATCTAAGGTAGTTCGTCATCTCTTGGACCTATCCAAAGGTCTTCGTCTCCTCTTGGTCCATTCTAGGGGAGTTCGTCTCCTCTTGGACTAATCTAAGGGTGTTCGGCTCCTGTTGGTCGAATCTATGGGAGTTCGTCGCCTCTTGGACCAATCCAAAGGACTTCGTCACCTCTTGGTCAAATCTAATGTAGTTCGCCCTGTTGGTCAAGCCTAAGGGAGTTCGTCTTCTATTGGACCAATCTAAATGAGTTCCTCCTCTTGGTCCAATCATGGGGAATTCGTCTCCTCTTGGACCAATCTAAAGGAATTCGTCCTCTTGGTCCAATCTCGGGGAATTTGTCTCCTCTTGGACCAATCTATGGGAGTTCTTCTCCACTTGGTCCAAGCTAAGGGAGTTCGTCCCCTCTTGGACCAATCTAACGGAGTTCGTCTCCTCTTGGTCTAATCTAAGGGAGTTCGTCCTCTTGGTCCAATCAAAAGAAGTTCGTCCTCTCTTGGACCAATCTAAAGGAGTTCGTCTCCTCTTGGTCCATTCAAAGGGAGTTCGTCCTATTGGTCCAATCTACTGGATTTCGTCCCTTCTTGGACCAATCTAAGGGAGTTCATCTCTTCTTGGACCAATCTAAGGGAGTTCGTCTCCTCTTGGTCCATTCAAAGGGAGTTCGTCCTATTGGTCCAATCTACGGGATTTCGTCCCTTCTTGGACCAAAATATGGGAGTTCGTCTCCTCTTGGAACAATCTAACGGAGTTCGTCTTCTTGGTCCAATCTAAGGGAGTTCGTCATCTCTTGGACCTATCCAAAGGTGTTCGTCTCCACTTGGTCCAATCTAAGGGAGTTGGTCCCCTCTTGGTCCAATCAATGGGAGTTCGTCCCCTCTTGGACCAATCTGACGGAGTTCGTCTCCTCGTGGTCTAATCTAAGGGAGTTCGTCCTCTTGGTCCAATCAAAACAAGTTTGTCCTCTCTTCGACCAATCTAAAGGAGTTCGTCTCTTCTTGGTCCATTCAAAGGGAGTTCGTGCTATTGGTCCATTCTACGGGATTTCATCCCTTCTTGGACCAATCTAAGGGAGTTCGTCTCTTCTTGGACCAATCTAATGGAGTTCGTCTCCTCTTGGACCAATCCAACGGAGTTCGTCTTCTTGGTCCTATTTAAGGGAGTTCGTCATCTTTTGGACCTATCCAAAGGTGTTCGTCTCCTCTTGGTCCAATCTAGGGGAGTTCGTCTTCTCATGGTCCAATCTAAGGGAGTTGGTCCCCTCTTGGTCCAATCAATGGGAGTTCGTCCCCTCTTGGACCAATCCAAAGGACTTCGTCACCTCTTGGTGATATCTAAAGTAGTTCGTACTTTGTGTCAAGTCTGTGGGAGTTCGTCTTCTATTGGACCAATCTAAATGAGTTCCACCTCTTGGTCCAATCATGGGGAATTCGTCTCCTCTTCGACCAATCTAAAGGAGTTCGTCCTCTTGGTCCAATCTCGGGGAATTCGTCTCCTCTTTGACCAATCTATGGGAGTTCGTCTCCTCTTGGTCCAATCTAACGGAGTTCGTCTCCTCTTGGTCTAATCTAAAGGAGTTCGTCTCCTCTTGGTCCTTTCAAAGGGAGTTCGTCTACTCTTGGTCCAATCTAAGGGAGTTGGTCCCCTCTTGGTCCAATCAATGGGAGTTCGTCCACTCTTGGACCAATCCAAAGGACTTCGTCACCTCTTGGTGATATCTAATGTAGTTCGTACTTTGTGTCAAGTCTGAGGGAGTTCGTCTTCTATTGGACTAATCTAAATGAGTTCCTCCTCTTGGTCCAATCATGGGGAATTCGTCTCCTCTTGGACCAATCTAAAGGAGTTCGTTCTCTTGGTCCAATCCCGGGGAATTCCTCGCCTTTTGGACCAATCTATGGGAGTTCGTCTCCTTTTGGTCCAATCTAAGGGAGTTCGTCCGCTCTTGGACCAATCTAAAGGAGTTCGTCTCCTCTTGTACCATTCAAAGGGAGTTCGTCCTATTGGTCCAATCTACGGGATTTCGTCCCTTCTTGGACCAATCTAAGGGAGTTCGTCTCTTCTTGGACGAATCTAAGGCAGTTCGTATCCTCTTGGACCAATCAAACGGAGTTCGTCTTCTTGGTCCAATCTAAGGGAGTTCGTCATCTCTTGGACCTATCCAAAGGTGTTCGTCTCCACTTGGTCCAATCTAGGGGAGTTCGTCTACTCTTGGTCCAATCTAAGGGAGTTGGTCCCCTCATGGTCCAATCAATGGGAGTTCGTCCCCTCTTGGACCAATCTGACGGAGTTCGTCTCCTCGTGGTCTAATCTAAGGGAGTTCGTCCTCTTGGTCCAATCAAAAGAAGTTTGTCCTCTCTTCGACCAATCTAAAGGAGTTCGTCTGTTCTTGGTCCATTCAAAGGGAGTTCGTGCTATTGGTCCAATCTACGGGATTTCATCCCTTCTTGGACCAATCTAAGGGAGTTCGTCTCTTCTTGGACCAATCTAATGGAGTTCGTCTCCTCTTGGACCAATCCAACGGAGTTCGTCTTCTTGGTCCAATTTAAGGGAGTTCGTCATCTTTTGGACCTATCCAAAGGTGTTCGTCTCCTCTTGGTCCAATCATGGGGAGTTCGTCTACTCTTTGTCCAATCTAAGGGAGTTGGTCCCCTCTTGGTCCAATCAATGGGAGTTCGTCCCCTCTTGGACCAATCCAAAGGACTTCGTCACCTCTTGGTGATATCGAATGTAGTTCGTACTTTGTGTCAAGTCTGTGGGAGTTCGTCTTCTATTGGACCAATCTAAATGAGTTCCACCTCTTGGGCCAATCATGGGGAATTCGTCTCGTCTTCGACCAATCTAAAGGAGTTCGTCCTCTTGGTCCAATCTCGGGGAATTCGTCTCGTCTTTGACCAATCTATGGGAGTTCGTCTCCTCTTGGTCCAATCTAACGGAGGTCGTCTCCTCTTGGTCTAATCTAAGGGAGTTCGTCCTCTTGGTCCAATCAAAAGAAGTTCGTCCTCCCTTGGACCAATCTAAAGGAGTTCGTCTCCTCTTGGACCATTCAAAGGGAGTTCGTCATTTTGGTCCAATCTACGGGATTTCGTCCCTTCTTGGACCAATCTAAGGGAGTTCGTCTCTTCTTGGACCAATCTAATCGAGTTCGTCTCCTCTTGGACCAATCTAACGGAGTTCGTCTTCTTGGTCCAATCTAAGGGAGTTCGTCATCTCTTGGACCTATCCAAACGTGTTCGTCTCCTCTTGGTCCAATCTAGGGGAGTTCGTCTACTCTTGGTCCAATCTAAGGGAGTTGGTCCCCTCTTGGTCCAATCAATGGGAGTTCGTCCCCTCTTGGACCAATCCAAAGGACTTCGTCACCTCTTGGTGATATCTAATGTAGTTCGTACTTTGTGTCAAGTCTGAGGGAGTTCGGCTTCTATTGGACCAATATAAATGAGTTCCTCCTCTTGGTCCAATCATGGGGAATTCGTCTCCTCTTCGACCAATCTAAAGGAGTTCGTCCTCTTGGTCCAATCTCGGGGAATTCGTCTCCTCTTGGACCAATCTATGGGAGTTCGTCTCCTCTTGGTCCAATCTAACGGAGTTCGTCTCCTCTTGGTCTAATCTAAGGGACTTCGTCCTCTTGGTTCAATCAAAAGAAGTTCGTCCTCTCTTGGACCAATCTAAAGGAGTTCGTCTACTCTTGGACCATTCAAAGGGAGTTCGTCCTATTGGTCCAATCTACGGGATTTCGTCCCTGCTTGGACCAATGTAAGGGAGTTCATCTCTTCTTGGACCAATCAAAGGCAGTTCGTATCCTCTTGGACCAATGTAACGGAGTTCATCTTCTTGGTCCAATCTAAGGGAGTTCATCATCTCTTGGACCAATCCAAAGGTGTTCGTCTCCACTTGGTCCAATCTAGGGGAGTTCCTCTACTCTTGGTCCAATCTAAGGGAGTTGGTCCCCACTTGGTCCAATCAATGGGAGTTCGTCCCCTCTTGGACCAATCCAAAGGACATCGTCACCTCATGGTGATATCTAATGTAGTTCGTCCTCTGTGTCAAGTCTGAGGGAGTTCGTCTTCTATTAGACCAATCTAAATGAGTTCCTCCTCTTGGTCCATTCATGGGGAATTCGTCTCCTCTTGGACCAATCTAAAGGAGTTCGTCCTCTTGGTCCAATCTCGGGGAATTCGTCTCCTCTTGGACCAATCTATGGGAGTTCGTCTCCACTTGGTCCAATCTAAGGGAGTTCGTCCCCTCTTGGACCAATCTGACGGAGTTCGTCTCCTCTTGGTCTAATCTAAGGGAGTTCCTCCTCTTGGTTCAATCAAAAGAAGTTCGTACTCTCTTGGACCAATCTAAAGGAGTTCGTCTCCTCTTGGTCCATTCAAAGGGAGTTCATCCTATTGGTCCAATCTACGGGATTTCGTCCCTTCTTGGACCAATCTAAGGGAGTTCGTCTCTTCTTGGACCAATCTAATGGAGTTCGTCTCCTCTTGGACCAATCCAACGGAGTTCGTCTTCTTGGTCCAATTTAAGGGAGTTCGTCATCTCTTGGACCAATCCAAAGGTGTTCGTCTCCTCTTGGTCCAATCTAGGGGAGTTCGTCTACTCTTGGTCCAATCTAAGGGAGTTGGTCCCCTCTTGGTCCAATCAATGGGAGTTCGTCCCCTCTTGGACCAATCCAAAGGACTTCGTCACCTCTTGGTGATATCTAATGTAGTTCGTCCTCTGTGTCAAGTCTGAGGGAGTTCGTCTTCTATTGGACCAATCTAAATGAGTTCCTCCTCTTGGTCCAATCATGGGGAATTCGTCTCCTCTTGGACCAATCTAAAGGAGTTCGTCCTCTTGGTCCAATCTCGGGGAATTCGTCTCCGCTTGGACCAATCTATGGGAGTTCGTCTCCACTTGGTCCAATCTAAGGGAGTTCGTCCCCTCTTGGACCAATCTGACGGAGTTCGTCTCCTCTTGGTCTAATCTAAGGGAGTTCGTCCTCTTGGTCCAATCAAAAGAAGTTCGTCCTCCCTTGGACCAATCTAAAGGAGTTCGTCTCCTCTTGGACCATTCAAAGGGAGTTCGTCCTATTGGTCCAATCTACGGGATTTCGTCCCTTCTTGGACCAATCTAAGGGAGTTCGTCTCTTCTTGGACCAATCTAATCGAGTTCGTCTCCTCTTGGACCAATCTAACGGAGTTCGTCTTCTTGGTCCAATCTAAGGGAGTTCGTCATCTCTTGGACCTATCCAAAGGTGTTCGTCTCCTCTTGGTCCAATCTAGGGGAGTTCGTCTACTCTTGGTCCAATCTATGGGAGTTGGTCCCCTCTTGGTCCAATCAATGGGAGTTCGTCCCTTCTTGGACCAATCCAAAGGACTTCGTCACCTCTTGGTGATATCTAATGTAGTTCGTCCTCTGGGTCAAGTCTGAGGGAGTTCGTCATTTATTGGACCAATCTAAATGAGTTCCTCCTCTTGGTCCAATCTAACGGAGTTCGTCTCCTCTTGGTCTAATCTAAAGGAGTTCGTCTCCTCTTGGTCCTTTCAAAGGGAGTTCGTCTACTCTTGGTCCAATCTAAGGGAGTTGGTCCCCTCTTGGTCCAATCAATGGGAGTTCGTCCCCTCTTGGACCAATCCAAAGGACTTCGTCACCTCTTGGTGATATCTAATGTAGTTCGTACTTTGTGTAAAGTCTGAGGGAGTTCGTCTTCTATTGGACTAATCTAAATGAGTTCCTCCTCTTGGTCCAATCATGGGGAATTCGTCTCCTCTTGGACCAATCTAAAGGAGTTCGTTCTCTTGGTCCAATCTCGGGGAATTCCTCTCCTTTTGTACCAATCTATGGGAGTTCGTCTCCTTTTGGTCCAATCTAAGGGAGTTCGTCCCCTCTTGGACCAATCTAAAGGAGTTCGTCTCCTCTTGTACCATTCAAAGGGAGTTCGTCCTATTGGTCCAATCTACGGGATTTCGTCCCTTCTTGGACCAATCTAAGGGAGTTCGTCTCTTCTTGGACGAATCTAAGGCAGTTCGTATCCTCTTGGACCAATCTAACGGAGTTCGTCTTCTTGGTCCAATCTAAGGGAGTTAGTCATCTCTTGGACCTATCCAAAGGTGTTCGTCTCCACTTGGTCCAATCTAGGGGAGTTCGTCTACTCTTGGTCCAATCTAAGAGAGTTGGTCCCCTCTTGGTCCAATCAATGGGAGTTCGTCCCCTCTTGGACCAATCTAACGGAGTTCGTCTCCTCGTGGTCTAATCTAAGGGAGTTCGTCCTCTTGGTCCAATCAAAAGAAGTTTGTCCTCTCTTCGACCAATCTAAAGGAGTTCGTCTCTTCTTGGTCCATTCAAAGGGAGTTCGTGCTATTGGTCCAATCTACGGGATTTCATCCCTTCTTGGACCAATCTAAGGGAGTTCGTCTCTTCTTGGACCAATCTAATGGAGTTCGTCTCCTCTTGGACCAATCCAACGGAGTTCGTCTTCTTGGTCCAATTTAAGGGAGTTCGTCATCTTTTGGACCTATCCAAAGGTGTTCGTCTCCTCTTGGTCCAATCATGGGGAGTTCGTCTACTCTTGGTCCAATCTAAGGGAGTTGGTCCCCTCTTGGTCCAATCAATGGGAGTTCGTCCCCTCTTGGACCAATCCAAAGGACTTCGTCACCTCTTGGTGATATCGAATGTAGTTCGTACTTTGTGTCAAGTCTGTGGGAGTTCGTCTTCTATTGGACCAATCTAAATGAGTTCCACCACTTGGTCCAATCATGGGGAATTCGTCTCGTCTTCGACCAATCTAAAGGAGTTCGTCCTCTTGGTCCAATCTACGGGATTTCGTCCCTTCTTGGACCAATCTAAGGGAGTTCGTCTCTTCTTGGACCAATCTAATCGAGTTCGTCTCCTCTTGGACCAATCTAACGGAGTTCGTCTTCTTGGTCCAATCTAAGGGAGTTCGTCATCTCTTGGACCTATCCAAACGTGTTCGTCTCCTCTTGGTCCAATCTAGGGGAGTTCGTCTACTCTTGGTCCAATCTAAGGGAGTTGGTCCCCTCTTGGTCCAATCAATGGGAGTTCGTCCCCTCTTGGACCAATCCAAAGGACTTCGTCACCTCTTGGTGATATCTAATGTAGTTCGTACTTTGTGTCAAGTCTGAGGGAGTTCGGCTTCTATTGGACCAATATAAATGAGTTCCTCCTCTTGGTCCAATCATGGGGAATTCGTCTCCTCTTCGACCAATCTAAAGGAGTTCGTCCTCTTGGTCCAATCTCGGGGAATTCGTCTCCTCTTGGACCAATCTATGGGAGTTCGTCTCCTCTTGGTCCAATCTAACGGAGTTCGTCTCCTCTTGGTCTAATCTAAGGGACTTCGTCCTCTTGGTTCAATCAAAAGAAGTTCGTCCTCTCTTGGACCAATCTAAAGGAGTTCGTCTACTCTTGGACCATTCAAAGGGAGTTCGTCCTATTGGTCCAATCTACGGGATTTCGTCCCTGCTTGGACCAATGTAAGGGAGTTCATCTCTTCTTGGACCAATCTAAGGCAGTTCGTATCCTCTTGGACCAATCTAACGGAGTTCGTCTTCTTGGTCCAATCTAAGGGAGTTCATCATCTCTTGGACCAATCCAAAGGTGTTCGTCTCCACTTGGTCCAATCTAGGGGAGTTCGTCTACTCTTGGTCCAATCTAAGGGAGTTGGTCCCCTCTTGGTCCAATCAATGGGAGTTCGTCCCCTCTTGGACCAATCCAAAGGACATCGTCACCTCTTGGTGATATCTAATGTAGTTCGTCCTCTGTGTCAAGTCTGAGGGAGTTCGTCTTCTATTAGACCAATCTAAATGAGTTCCTCCTCTTGGTCCATTCATGGGGAATTCGTCTCCTCTTGGACCAATCTAAAGGAGTTCGTCCTCTTGGTCCAATCTCGGGGAATTCGTCTCCTCTTGGACCAATCTATGGGAGTTCGTCTCCACTTGGTCCAATCTAAGGGAGTTCGTCCCCTCTTGGACCAATCTGACGGAGTTCGTCTCCTCTTGGTCTAATCTAAGGGAGTTCCTCCTCTTGGTTCAATCAAAAGAAGTTCGTCCTCTCTTGGACCAATCTAAAGGAGTTCGTCTCCTCTTGGTCCATTCAAAGGGAGTTCGTCCTATTGGTCCAATCTACGGGATTTCGTCCCTTCTTGGACCAATCTAAGGGAGTTCGTCTCTTCTTGGACCAATCTAATGGAGTTCGTCTCCTCTTGGACCAATCCAACGGAGTTCGTCTTCTTGGTCCAATTTAAGGGAGTTCGTCATCTCTTGGACCAATCCAAAGGTGTTCGTCTCCTCTTGGTCCAATCTAGGGGAGTTCGTCTACTCTTGGTCCAATCTAAGGGAGTTGGTCCCCTCTTGGTCCAATCAATGGGAGTTCGTCCCCTCTTGGACCAATCCAAAGGACTTCGTCACCTCTTGGTGATATCTAATGTAGTTCGTCCTCTGTGTCAAGTCTGAGGGAGTTCGTCTTCTATTGGACCAATCTAAATGAGTTCCTCCTCTTGGTCCAATCATGGGGAATTCGTCTCCTCTTGGACCAATCTAAAGGAGTTCGTCCTCTTGGTCCAATCTCGGGGAATTCGTCTCCTCTTGGACCAATCTATGGGAGTTCGTCTCCACTTGGTCCAATCTAAGGGAGTTCGTCTCCTCTTGGTCCAATCTAACGGAGGTCGTCTCCTCTTGGTCTAATCTAAGGGAGTTCGTCCTCTTGGTCCAATCAAAAGAAGTTCGTCCTCCCTTGGACCAATCTAAAGGAGTTCGTCTCCTCTTGGACCATTCAAAGGGAGTTCGTCATTTTGGTCCAATCTACGGGATTTCGTCCCTTCTTGGACCAATCTAAGGGAGTTCGTCTCTTCTTGGACCAATCTAATCGAGTTCGTCTCCTCTTGGACCAATCTAACGGAGTTCGTCTTCTTGGTCCAATCTAAGGGAGTTCGTCATCTCTTGGACCTATCCAAACGTGTTCGTCTCCTCTTGGTCCAATCTAGGGGAGTTCGTCTATTCTTGGTCCAATCTAAGGGAGTTGGTCCCCTCTTGGTCCAATCAATGGGAGTTCGTCCCCTCTTGGACCAATCCAAAGGACTTCGTCACCTCTTGGTGATATCTAATGTAGTTCGTACTTTGTGTCAAGTCTGAGGGAGTTCGGCTTCTATTGGACCAATATAAATGAGTTCCTCCTCTTGGTCCAATCATGGGGAATTCGTCTCCTCTTCGACCAATCTAAAGGAGTTCGTCCTCTTGGTCCAATCTCGGGGAATTCGTCTCCTCTTGGACCAATCTATGGGAGTTCGTCTCCTCTTGGTCCAATCTAACGGAGTTCGTCTCCTCTTGGTCTAATCTAAGGGACTTCGTCCTCTTGGTTCAATCAAAAGAAGTTCGTCCTCTCTTGGACCAATCTAAAGGAGTTCGTCTACTCTTGGACCATTCAAAGGGAGTTCGTCCTATTGGTCCAATCTACGGGATTTCGTCCCTGCTTGGACCAATGTAAGGGAGTTCATCTCTTCTTGGACCAATCTAAGGCAGTTCGTATCCTCTTGGACCAATCTAACGGAGTTCGTCTTCTTGGTCCAATCTAAGGGAGTTCATCATCTCTTGGACCAATCCAAAGGTGTTCGTCTCCACTTGGTCCAATCTAGGGGAGTTCGTCTACTCTTGGTCCAATCTAAGGGAGTTGGTCCCCTCTTGGTCCAATCAATGGGAGTTCGTCCCCTCTTGGACCAATCCAAAGGACATCGTCACCTCTTGGTGATATCTAATGTAGTTCGTCCTCTGTGTCAAGTCTGAGGGAGTTCGTCTTCTATTAGACCAATCTAAATGAGTTCCTCCTCTTGGTCCATTCATGGGGAATTCGTCTCCTCTTGGACCAATCTAAAGGAGTTCGTCCTCTTGGTCCAATCTCGGGGAATTCGTCTCCTCTTGGACCAATCTATGGGAGTTCGTCTCCACTTGGTCCAATCTAAGGGAGTTCGTCCCCTCTTGGACCAATCTGACGGAGTTCGTCTCCTCTTGGTCTAATCTAAGGGAGTTCCTCCTCTTGGTTCAATCAAAAGAAGTTCGTCCTCTCTTGGACCAATCTAAAGGAGTTCGTCTCCTCTTGGTCCATTCAAAGGGAGTTCGTCCTATTGGTCCAATCTACGGGATTTCGTCCCTTCTTGGACCAATCTAAGGGAGTTCGTCTCTTCTTGGACCAATCTAATGGAGTTCGTCTCCTCTTGGACCAATCCAACGGAGTTCGTCTTCTTGGTCCAATTTAAGGGAGTTCGTCATCTCTTGGACCAATCCAAAGGTGTTCGTCTCCTCTTGGTCCAATCTAGGGGAGTTCGTCTACTCTTGGTCCAATCTAAGGGAGTTGGTCCCCTCTTGGTCCAATCAATGGGAGTTCGTCCCCTCTTGGACCAATCCAAAGGACTTCGTCACCTCTTGGTGATATCTAATGTAGTTCGTCCTCTGTGTCAAGTCTGAGGGAGTTCGTCTTCTATTGGACCAATCTAAATGAGTTCCTCCTCTTGGTCCAATCATGGGGAATTCGTCTCCTCTTGGACCAATCTAAAGGAGTTCGTCCTCTTGGTCCAATCTCGGGGAATTCGTCTCCTCTTGGACCAATCTATGGGAGTTCGTCTCCACTTGGTCCAATCTAAGGGAGTTCGTCCCCTCTTGGACCAATCTGACGGAGTTCGTCTCCTCTTGGTCTAATCTAAGGGAGTTCGTCCTCTTGGTCCAATCAAAAGAAGTTCGTCCTCTCTTGGACCAATCTAAAGGAGTTCGTCTCCTCTTGGACCATTCAAAGGGAGTTCGTCCTATTGGTCCAATCTACGGGATTTCGTCCTTTCTTGGACCAATCTAAGGGAGTTCGTCTCTTCTTGGACGAATCTAAGAGAGTTCGTCTCCTCTTGGACCAATCTAACGGAGTTCGTCTTCTTGGTCCAATCTAAGGGAGTTCGTCATCTCTTGGACCTATCCAAAGGTGTTCGTCTCCTCTTGGTCCAATCTAGGGGAGTTCGTCTACTCTTGGTCCAATCTATGGGAGTTGGTCCCCTCTTGGTCCAATCAATGGGAGTTCGTCCCTTCTTGGACCAATCCAAAGGACTTCGTCACCTCTTGGTGATATCTAATGTAGTTCGTCCTCTGGGTCAAGTCTGAGGGAGTTCGTCATTTATTGGACCAATCTAAATGAGTTCCTCCTCTTGGTCCAATCTAACGGAGTTCGTCTCCTCTTGGTCTAATCTAAAGGAGTTCGTCTCCTCTTGGTCCTTTCAAAGGGAGTTCGTCTACTCTTGGTCCAATCTAAGGGAGTTGGTCCCCTCTTGGTCCAATCAATGGGAGTTCGTCCCCTCTTGGACCAATCCAAAGGACTTCGTCACCTCTTGGTGATATCTAATGTAGTTCGTACTTTGTGTAAAGTCTGAGGGAGTTCGTCTTCTATTGGACTAATCTAAATGAGTTCCTCCTCTTGGTCCAATCATGGGGAATTCGTCTCCTCTTGGACCAATCTAAAGGAGTTCGTTCTCTTGGTCCAATCTCGGGGAATTCCTCTCCTTTTGTACCAATCTATGGGAGTTCGTCTCCTTTTGGTCCAATCTAAGGGAGTTCGTCCCCTCTTGGACCAATCTAAAGGAGTTCGTCTCCTCTTGTACCATTCAAAGGGAGTTCGTCCTATTGGTCCAATCTACGGGATTTCGTCCCTTCTTGGACCAATCTAAGGGAGTTCGTCTCTTCTTGGACGAATCTAAGGCAGTTCGTATCCTCTTGGACCAATCTAACGGAGTTCGTCTTCTTGGTCCAATCTAAGGGAGTTAGTCATCTCTTGGACCTATCCAAAGGTGTTCGTCTCCACTTGGTCCAATCTAGGGGAGTTCGTCTACTCTTGGTCCAATCTAAGAGAGTTGGTCCCCTCTTGGTCCAATCAATGGGAGTTCGTCCCCTCTTGGACCAATCTAACGGAGTTCGTCTCCTCGTGGTCTAATCTAAGGGAGTTCGTCCTCTTGGTCCAATCAAAAGAAGTTTGTCCTCTCTTCGACCAATCTAAAGGAGTTCGTCTCTTCTTGGTCCATTCAAAGGGAGTTCGTGCTATTGGTCCAATCTACGGGATTTCATCCCTTCTTGGACCAATCTAAGGGAGTTCGTCTCTTCTTGGACCAATCTAATGGAGTTCGTCTCCTCTTGGACCAATCCAACGGAGTTCGTCTTCTTGGTCCAATTTAAGGGAGTTCGTCATCTTTTGGACCTATCCAAAGGTGTTCGTCTCCTCTTGGTCCAATCATGGGGAGTTCGTCTACTCTTGGTCCAATCTAAGGGAGTTGGTCCCCTCTTGGTCCAATCAATGGGAGTTCGTCCCCTCTTGGACCAATCCAAAGGACTTCGTCACCTCTTGGTGATATCGAATGTAGTTCGTACTTTGTGTCAAGTCTGTGGGAGTTCGTCTTCTATTGGACCAATCTAAATGAGTTCCACCTCTTGGTCCAATCATGGGGAATTCGTCTCGTCTTCGACCAATCTAAAGGAGTTCGTCCTCTTGGTCCAATCTACGGGATTTCGTCCCTTCTTGGACCAATCTAAGGGAGTTCGTCTCTTCTTGGACCAATCTAATCGAGTTCGTCTCCTCTTGGACCAATCTAACGGAGTTCGTCTTCTTGGTCCAATCTAAGGGAGTTCGTCATCTCTTGGACCAATCCAAACGTGTTCGTCTCCTCTTGGTCCAATCTAGGGGAGTTCGTCTACTCTTGGTCCAATCTAAGGGAGTTGGTCCCCTCTTGGTCCAATCAATGGGAGTTCGTCCCCTCTTGGACCAATCCAAAGGACTTCGTCACCTCTTGGTGATATCTAATGTAGTTCGTACTTTGTGTCAAGTCTGAGGGAGTTCGGCTTCTATTGGACCAATATAAATGAGTTCCTCCTCTTGGTCCAATCATGGGGAATTCGTCTCCTCTTCGACCAATCTAAAGGAGTTCGTCCTCTTGGTCCAATCTCGGGGAATTCGTCTCCTCTTGGACCAATCTATGGGAGTTCGTCTCCTCTTGGTCCAATCTAACGGAGTTCGTCTCCTCTTGGTCTAATCTAAGGGACTTCGTCCTCTTGGTTCAATCAAAAGAAGTTCGTCCTCTCTTGGACCAATCTAAAGGAGTTCGTCTACTCTTGGACCATTCAAAGGGAGTTCGTCCTATTGGTCCAATCTACGGGATTTCGTCCCTGCTTGGACCAATGTAAGGGAGTTCATCTCTTCTTGGACCAATCTAAGGCAGTTCGTATCCTCTTGGACCAATCTAACGGAGTTCGTCTTCTTGGTCCAATCTAAGGGAGTTCATCATCTCTTGGACCAATCCAAAGGTGTTCGTCTCCACTTGGTCCAATCTAGGGGAGTTCGTCTACTCTTGGTCCAATCTAAGGGAGTTGGTCCCCTCTTGGTCCAATCAATGGGAGTTCGTCCCCTCTTGGACCAATCCAAAGGACATCGTCACCTCTTGGTGATATCTAATGTAGTTCGTCCTCTGTGTCAAGTCTGAGGGAGTTCGTCTTCTATTAGACCAATCTAAATGAGTTCCTCCTCTTGGTCCATTCATGGGGAATTCGTCTCCTCTTGGACCAATCTAAAGGAGTTCGTCCTCTTGGTCCAATCTCGGGGAATTCGTCTCCTCTTGGACCAATCTATGGGAGTTCGTCTCCACTTGGTCCAATCTAAGGGAGTTCGTCCCCTCTTGGACCAATCTGACGGAGTTCGTCTCCTCTTGGTCTAATCTAAGGGAGTTCCTCCTCTTGGTTCAATCAAAAGAAGTTCGTCCTCTCTTGGACCAATCTAAAGGAGTTCGTCTCCTCTTGGTCCATTCAAAGGGAGTTCGTCCTATTGGTCCAATCTACGGGATTTCGTCCCTTCTTGGACCAATCTAAGGGAGTTCGTCTCTTCTTGGACCAATCTAATGGAGTTCGTCTCCTCTTGGACCAATCCAACGGAGTTCGTCTTCTTGGTCCAATTTAAGGGAGTTCGTCATCTCTTGGACCAATCCAAAGGTGTTCGTCTCCTCTTGGTCCAATCTAGGGGAGTTCGTCTACTCTTGGTCCAATCTAAGGGAGTTGGTCCCCTCTTGGTCCAATCAATGGGAGTTCGTCCCCTCTTGGACCAATCCAAAGGACTTCGTCACCTCTTGGTGATATCTAATGTAGTTCGTCCTCTGTGTCAAGTCTGAGGGAGTTCGTCTTCTATTGGACCAATCTAAATGAGTTCCTCCTCTTGGTCCAATCATGGGGAATTCGTCTCCTCTTGGACCAATCTAAAGGAGTTCGTCCTCTTGGTCCAATCTCGGGGAATTCGTCTCCTCTTGGACCAATCTATGGGAGTTCGTCTCCACTTGGTCCAATCTAAGGGAGTTCGTCTCCTCTTGGTCCAATCTAACGGAGGTCGTCTCCTCTTGGTCTAATCTAAGGGAGTTCGTCCTCTTGGTCCAATCAAAAGAAGTTCGTCCTCCCTTGGACCAATCTAAAGGAGTTCGTCTCCTCTTGGACCATTCAAAGGGAGTTCGTCATTTTGGTCCAATCTACGGGATTTCGTCCCTTCTTGGACCAATCTAAGGGAGTTCGTCTCTTCTTGGACCAATCTAATCGAGTTCGTCTCCTCTTGGACCAATCTAACGGAGTTCGTCTTCTTGGTCCAATCTAAGGGAGTTCGTCATCTCTTGGACCTATCCAAACGTGTTCGTCTCCTCTTGGTCCAATCTAGGGGAGTTCGTCTACTCTTGGTCCAATCTAAGGGAGTTGGTCCCCTCTTGGTCCAATCAATGGGAGTTCGTCCCCTCTTGGACCAATCCAAAGGACTTCGTCACCTCTTGGTGATATCTAATGTAGTTCGTACTTTGTGTCAAGTCTGAGGGAGTTCGGCTTCTATTGGACCAATATAAATGAGTTCCTCCTCTTGGTCCAATCATGGGGAATTCGTCTCCTCTTCGACCAATCTAAAGGAGTTCGTCCTCTTGGTCCAATCTCGGGGAATTCGTCTCCTCTTGGACCAATCTATGGGAGTTCGTCTCCTCTTGGTCCAATCTAACGGAGTTCGTCTCCTCTTGGTCTAATCTAAGGGACTTCGTCCTCTTGGTTCAATCAAAAGAAGTTCGTCCTCTCTTGGACCAATCTAAAGGAGTTCGTCTACTCTTGGACCATTCAAAGGGAGTTCGTCCTATTGGTCCAATCTACGGGATTTCGTCCCTGCTTGGACCAATGTAAGGGAGTTCATCTCTTCTTGGACCAATCTAAGGCAGTTCGTATCCTCTTGGACCAATCTAACGGAGTTCGTCTTCTTGGTCCAATCTAAGGGAGTTCATCATCTCTTGGACCAATCCAAAGGTGTTCGTCTCCACTTGGTCCAATCTAGGGGAGTTCGTCTACTCTTGGTCCAATCTAAGGGAGTTGGTCCCCTCTTGGTCCAATCAATGGGAGTTCGTCCCCTCTTGGACCAATCCAAAGGACATCGTCACCTCTTGGTGATATCTAATGTAGTTCGTCCTCTGTGTCAAGTCTGAGGGAGTTCGTCTTCTATTAGACCAATCTAAATGAGTTCCTCCTCTTGGTCCATTCATGGGGAATTCGTCTCCTCTTGGACCAATCTAAAGGAGTTCGTCCTCTTGGTCCAATCTCGGGGAATTCGTCTCCTCTTGGACCAATCTATGGGAGTTCGTCTCCACTTGGTCCAATCTAAGGGAGTTCGTCCCCTCTTGGACCAATCTGACGGAGTTCGTCTCCTCTTGGTCTAATCTAAGGGAGTTCCTCCTCTTGGTTCAATCAAAAGAAGTTCGTCCTCTCTTGGACCAATCTAAAGGAGTTCGTCTCCTCTTGGTCCATTCAAAGGGAGTTCGTCCTATTGGTCCAATCTACGGGATTTCGTCCCTTCTTGGACCAATCTAAGGGAGTTCGTCTCTTCTTGGACCAATCTAATGGAGTTCGTCTCCTCTTGGACCAATCCAACGGAGTTCGTCTTCTTGGTCCAATTTAAGGGAGTTCGTCATCTCTTGGACCAATCCAAAGGTGTTCGTCTCCTCTTGGTCCAATCTAGGGGAGTTCGTCTACTCTTGGTCCAATCTAAGGGAGTTGGTCCCCTCTTGGTCCAATCAATGGGAGTTCGTCCCCTCTTGGACCAATCCAAAGGACTTCGTCACCTCTTGGTGATATCTAATGTAGTTCGTCCTCTGTGTCAAGTCTGAGGGAGTTCGTCTTCTATTGGACCAATCTAAATGAGTTCCTCCTCTTGGTCCAATCATGGGGAATTCGTCTCCTCTTGGACCAATCTAAAGGAGTTCGTCCTCTTGGTCCAATCTCGGGGAATTCGTCTCCTCTTGGACCAATCTATGGGAGTTCGTCTCCACTTGGTCCAATCTAAGGGAGTTCGTCCCCTCTTGGACCAATCTGACGGAGTTCGTCTCCTCTTGGTCTAATCTAAGGGAGTTCGTCCTCTTGGTCCAATCAAAAGAAGTTCGTCCTCTCTTGGACCAATCTAAAGGAGTTCGTCTCCTCTTGGACCATTCAAAGGGAGTTCGTCCTATTGGTCCAATCTACGGGATTTCGTCCTTTCTTGGACCAATCTAAGGGAGTTCGTCTCTTCTTGGACGAATCTAAGAGAGTTCGTCTCCTCTTGGACCAATCTAACGGAGTTCGTCTTCTTGGTCCAATCTAAGGGAGTTCGTCATCTCTTGGACCTATCCAAAGGTGTTCGTCTCCTCTTGGTCCAATCTAGGGGAGTTCGTCTACTCTTGGTCCAATCTATGGGAGTTGGTCCCCTCTTGGTCCAATCAATGGGAGTTCGTCCCTTCTTGGACCAATCCAAAGGACTTCGTCACCTCTTGGTGATATCTAATGTAGTTCGTCCTCTGGGTCAAGTCTGAGGGAGTTCGTCATTTATTGGACCAATCTAAATGAGTTCCTCCTCTTGGTCCAATCTAACGGAGTTCGTCTCCTCTTGGTCTAATCTAAAGGAGTTCGTCTCCTCTTGGTCCTTTCAAAGGGAGTTCGTCTACTCTTGGTCCAATCTAAGGGAGTTGGTCCCCTCTTGGTCCAATCAATGGGAGTTCGTCCCCTCTTGGACCAATCCAAAGGACTTCGTCACCTCTTGGTGATATCTAATGTAGTTCGTACTTTGTGTAAAGTCTGAGGGAGTTCGTCTTCTATTGGACTAATCTAAATGAGTTCCTCCTCTTGGTCCAATCATGGGGAATTCGTCTCCTCTTGGACCAATCTAAAGGAGTTCGTTCTCTTGGTCCAATCTCGGGGAATTCCTCTCCTTTTGTACCAATCTATGGGAGTTCGTCTCCTTTTGGTCCAATCTAAGGGAGTTCGTCCCCTCTTGGACCAATCTAAAGGAGTTCGTCTCCTCTTGTACCATTCAAAGGGAGTTCGTCCTATTGGTCCAATCTACGGGATTTCGTCCCTTCTTGGACCAATCTAAGGGAGTTCGTCTCTTCTTGGACGAATCTAAGGCAGTTCGTATCCTCTTGGACCAATCTAACGGAGTTCGTCTTCTTGGTCCAATCTAAGGGAGTTAGTCATCTCTTGGACCTATCCAAAGGTGTTCGTCTCCACTTGGTCCAATCTAGGGGAGTTCGTCTACTCTTGGTCCAATCTAAGAGAGTTGGTCCCCTCTTGGTCCAATCAATGGGAGTTCGTCCCCTCTTGGACCAATCTAACGGAGTTCGTCTCCTCGTGGTCTAATCTAAGGGAGTTCGTCCTCTTGGTCCAATCAAAAGAAGTTTGTCCTCTCTTCGACCAATCTAAAGGAGTTCGTCTCTTCTTGGTCCATTCAAAGGGAGTTCGTGCTATTGGTCCAATCTACGGGATTTCATCCCTTCTTGGACCAATCTAAGGGAGTTCGTCTCTTCTTGGACCAATCTAATGGAGTTCGTCTCCTCTTGGACCAATCCAACGGAGTTCGTCTTCTTGGTCCAATTTAAGGGAGTTCGTCATCTTTTGGACCTATCCAAAGGTGTTCGTCTCCTCTTGGTCCAATCATGGGGAGTTCGTCTACTCTTGGTCCAATCTAAGGGAGTTGGTCCCCTCTTGGTCCAATCAATGGGAGTTCGTCCCCTCTTGGACCAATCCAAAGGACTTCGTCACCTCTTGGTGATATCGAATGTAGTTCGTACTTTGTGTCAAGTCTGTGGGAGTTCGTCTTCTATTGGACCAATCTAAATGAGTTCCACCTCTTGGTCCAATCATGGGGAATTCGTCTCGTCTTCGACCAATCTAAAGGAGTTCGTCCTCTTGGTCCAATCTACGGGATTTCGTCCCTTCTTGGACCAATCTAAGGGAGTTCGTCTCTTCTTGGACCAATCTAATCGAGTTCGTCTCCTCTTGGACCAATCTAACGGAGTTCGTCTTCTTGGTCCAATCTAAGGGAGTTCGTCATCTCTTGGACCTATCCAAACGTGTTCGTCTCCTCTTGGTCCAATCTAGGGGAGTTCGTCTACTCTTGGTCCAATCTAAGGGAGTTGGTCCCCTCTTGGTCCAATCAATGGGAGTTCGTCCCCTCTTGGACCAATCCAAAGGACTTCGTCACCTCTTGGTGATATCTAATGTAGTTCGTACTTTGTGTCAAGTCTGAGGGAGTTCGGCTTCTATTGGACCAATATAAATGAGTTCCTCCTCTTGGTCCAATCATGGGGAATTCGTCTCCTCTTCGACCAATCTAAAGGAGTTCGTCCTCTTGGTCCAATCTCGGGGAATTCGTCTCCTCTTGGACCAATCTATGGGAGTTCGTCTCCTCTTGGTCCAATCTAACGGAGTTCGTCTCCTCTTGGTCTAATCTAAGGGACTTCGTCCTCTTGGTTCAATCAAAAGAAGTTCGTCCTCTCTTGGACCAATCTAAAGGAGTTCGTCTACTCTTGGACCATTCAAAGGGAGTTCGTCCTATTGGTCCAATCTACGGGATTTCGTCCCTGCTTGGACCAATGTAAGGGAGTTCATCTCTTCTTGGACCAATCTAAGGCAGTTCGTATCCTCTTGGACCAATCTAACGGAGTTCGTCTTCTTGGTCCAATCTAAGGGAGTTCATCATCTCTTGGACCAATCCAAAGGTGTTCGTCTCCACTTGGTCCAATCTAGGGGAGTTCGTCTACTCTTGGTCCAATCTAAGGGAGTTGGTCCCCTCTTGGTCCAATCAATGGGAGTTCGTCCCCTCTTGGACCAATCCAAAGGACATCGTCACCTCTTGGTGATATCTAATGTAGTTCGTCCTCTGTGTCAAGTCTGAGGGAGTTCGTCTTCTATTAGACCAATCTAAATGAGTTCCTCCTCTTGGTCCATTCATGGGGAATTCGTCTCCTCTTGGACCAATCTAAAGGAGTTCGTCCTCTTGGTCCAATCTCGGGGAATTCGTCTCCTCTTGGACCAATCTATGGGAGTTCGTCTCCACTTGGTCCAATCTAAGGGAGTTCGTCCCCTCTTGGACCAATCTGACGGAGTTCGTCTCCTCTTGGTCTAATCTAAGGGAGTTCCTCCTCTTGGTTCAATCAAAAGAAGTTCGTCCTCTCTTGGACCAATCTAAAGGAGTTCGTCTCCTCTTGGTCCATTCAAAGGGAGTTCGTCCTATTGGTCCAATCTACGGGATTTCGTCCCTTCTTGGACCAATCTAAGGGAGTTCGTCTCTTCTTGGACCAATCTAATGGAGTTCGTCTCCTCTTGGACCAATCCAACGGAGTTCGTCTTCTTGGTCCAATTTAAGGGAGTTCGTCATCTCTTGGACCAATCCAAAGGTGTTCGTCTCCTCTTGGTCCAATCTAGGGGAGTTCGTCTACTCTTGGTCCAATCTAAGGGAGTTGGTCCCCTCTTGGTCCAATCAATGGGAGTTCGTCCCCTCTTGGACCAATCCAAAGGACTTCGTCACCTCTTGGTGATATCTAATGTAGTTCGTCCTCTGTGTCAAGTCTGAGGGAGTTCGTCTTCTATTGGACCAATCTAAATGAGTTCCTCCTCTTGGTCCAATCATGGGGAATTCGTCTCCTCTTGGACCAATCTAAAGGAGTTCGTCCTCTTGGTCCAATCTCGGGGAATTCGTCTCCTCTTGGACCAATCTATGGGAGTTCGTCTCCACTTGGTCCAATCTAAGGGAGTTCGTCTCCTCTTGGTCCAATCTAACGGAGGTCGTCTCCTCTTGGTCTAATCTAAGGGAGTTCGTCCTCTTGGTCCAATCAAAAGAAGTTCGTCCTCCCTTGGACCAATCTAAAGGAGTTCGTCTCCTCTTGGACCATTCAAAGGGAGTTCGTCATTTTGGTCCAATCTACGGGATTTCGTCCCTTCTTGGACCAATCTAAGGGAGTTCGTCTCTTCTTGGACCAATCTAATCGAGTTCGTCTCCTCTTGGACCAATCTAACGGAGTTCGTCTTCTTGGTCCAATCTAAGGGAGTTCGTCATCTCTTGGACCTATCCAAACGTGTTCGTCTCCTCTTGGTCCAATCTAGGGGAGTTCGTCTACTCTTGGTCCAATCTAAGGGAGTTGGTCCCCTCTTGGTCCAATCAATGGGAGTTCGTCCCCTCTTGGACCAATCCAAAGGACTTCGTCACCTCTTGGTGATATCTAATGTAGTTCGTACTTTGTGTCAAGTCTGAGGGAGTTCGGCTTCTATTGGACCAATATAAATGAGTTCCTCCTCTTGGTCCAATCATGGGGAATTCGTCTCCTCTTCGACCAATCTAAAGGAGTTCGTCCTCTTGGTCCAATCTCGGGGAATTCGTCTCCTCTTGGACCAATCTATGGGAGTTCGTCTCCTCTTGGTCCAATCTAACGGAGTTCGTCTCCTCTTGGTCTAATCTAAGGGACTTCGTCCTCTTGGTTCAATCAAAAGAAGTTCGTCCTCTCTTGGACCAATCTAAAGGAGTTCGTCTACTCTTGGACCATTCAAAGGGAGTTCGTCCTATTGGTCCAATCTACGGGATTTCGTCCCTGCTTGGACCAATGTAAGGGAGTTCATCTCTTCTTGGACCAATCTAAGGCAGTTCGTATCCTCTTGGACCAATCTAACGGAGTTCGTCTTCTTGGTCCAATCTAAGGGAGTTCATCATCTCTTGGACCAATCCAAAGGTGTTCGTCTCCACTTGGTCCAATCTAGGGGAGTTCGTCTACTCTTGGTCCAATCTAAGGGAGTTGGTCCCCTCTTGGTCCAATCAATGGGAGTTCGTCCCCTCTTGGACCAATCCAAAGGACATCGTCACCTCTTGGTGATATCTAATGTAGTTCGTCCTCTGTGTCAAGTCTGAGGGAGTTCGTCTTCTATTAGACCAATCTAAATGAGTTCCTCCTCTTGGTCCATTCATGGGGAATTCGTCTCCTCTTG